>JAVLVB010000724.1:3073209-3113527 GCA_032876305.1 Orestias chungarensis
CACAGTCAGTGCAGAATGGGAGAGAAAGGCTCTTGACATCAGCACTGACATTTGTGGTGACACTCAGGTTGTTGCCGTTGACTCTGATCATGTACCGAATGATGCTCCCAACGATGCAGGCGGACATGGCAGACACCTAAAATGTTTTTGGACAATTTTCCCGTCAGCTCTCAGGTGAAAGTTTTTGCTTCGGTGAGTGATTACTGTCGCCATTGACTTAGAGCCACGCCGCAAGATGAGTGTGTAAGACACATCGTTTCTCTTCAGCTCCTCTTTTTCTTGTAAACTGAAACTGTGGTGTCTACTGTCAGGTTTCAGTTACCCCTGAGTGTGTACGACATTAAAACACTCCAGATGTGTGTGTGCAACAGACTATTTAGTAAATGGTGTCAATCTGCGTGTTTCAACGGGAGGATGTCACAAGCGGTCAAGGTTTGACCTTTAGTCTGTGCAGAACCATGCAGGGAAGCATGAACATTAGAAAGTGCTACTATGATTACAACACTGCGAGCACAAAGGGAGTGTGAGAAAGCCCGGTGAGAACATGGAGTCACCGGATGCCTCAAATTCAGGAAACTTCAATTTAGTCTCATGCTCACATATTATGTAGCGAAAAGCTTAAGGTTAAGGAAACAGGTTGGTCCACCGGAATATAAACATATTTCTGGACATTTCTCCTGAATAATATCAACAGATTCATAACATTTCCATGTAAGAACAAGAAGTGCAAGTTAGATATACAAAGAAACATACCTGAATTAAGCAAACATAAAATATTCAAATTTAAGATTTAAAAAATGGTGTTACAAATTTAACGCTAAATTGTGATGTTTTTGCTGACTTCAATACATTTATTTTTTGTTATTTGGCCACAAAAAAAGCCTTTTTGTATTCCTCTAGTTGAAAAAGATATTGGTACACTAATAGGATGGTGTGTATTTTAGTCTATGTCTGCATGTGGAAGTCTGTAATTATTAGCAAAATACAGAAAAATGAGCATTGTTCTTCTCTGCGGCTCGTACTAAATGCCTTTTAATAAAGCTTAATTTCTCCTTAATATCAAAAAGGTCACATATAGATTAACTTGATCACTTTTACAAAGTGAAGAGACTATGACAGGACTACAATACAACCAAGATATGAAAGTCCACCAAATCTGAAAGGTTGGTCAGGGAAAAAAATAAAAGGGGAGACAGCCAAGAGAAGCACAGTAACTCGGATGGGGCCTCACATTTCTGACCATTAGAGTGGCAAGAACACAGCCAATGTTGAAAGTCCAATTTATGGTTTACCATTTTCAAAAAGGTTCTCAAGTCAGATAAAAAAATAAATCACAGATTTTGGTACACAAAAGGCTACTCACAGTGAATTATGGTGGAGGCAGTGTTATTGCCTTTATTTGTGTTTATACTATAACAGTAAAACAGGGAAGAATGTGAGAGTTAAAACTGATTATGTGACATTTAAGAACCATTTTATGTTTTGGTTTTAAATCCTAAAATCAGTCATTGTCCTTAAAAATTTAACGTCTTAGCAGTTCAGGCTGGCTGCAGCTCAGGACTCTTCTGACAATACTTTTTTTTTTTTTTTTTTAAGAATTCACTTATTTACTGCAAATAATATTGTTAAGTTAAAAAAAAGAACATTTAGAAGAATAGTGGGTTTCAACACTTACGTTCCAGTAGACTCTCATGCACTTAAAGTCAGGGCCAGGAGCGAGCCACACATCCAAAGCCTTGGGAAGAGCTTTAAAAGCAAACAACATTAGAAAGTTAGTTTTAAAGGCTTTATTTTTATACATATTGAATACATTTTTCCTTTAAAAAAAAAAAAAAAAAAAAACTCTAAAAGGAGTTTGTTGTCATGTATTTCTCAACACATTAATCTAGTCAAGGATAAAAACCTCAGAAATCCTTTTAAAATAAAATATTCTGTCAGAATTTTAAAGTTTGCAGCGACATGTTATAAAACACCTTTGTTTTTTTGCTGCTGTAAAAAAAGAGATACTTTCACACAAAGACAACAGCTGGCAGCTGTGTTTGATACCTCTGCAAATTGCCTTGCATCTGTATTCACAGATATGTTGCAAACAGATATAATGCAAATTAAGACAGAATTTAATGAGGTTTTTAATTCACCAAGAGTTTGGCCCAACATTTATATTCACAGTGAATCTCAAATTGCCCTTTCCTTTGTCATTTTTAAGGAGGTAATAAGAGAGATTTAGAAAAAAAGCCTACAGCCAAGCATCAGATGTAAGATTAACAAAAAACAGGGGAACCAGAACCTCTCTGCTGATTAGTGCAAATCTTCTTATTATAGATTACAATGTAAACCTCTTATTGTTGTGATAAGTAGTAATCACATTTTGTCTTTAGACTTTAGCTTCAATTTTCATATGGAGTTAAGCCTATAATCATTCATACTTCATCCATATTTGCATTCGAATAAATAAACGTAACTACTATCAACATCTTTGTATTTACTGCAAAGGATTCAGATATGTGTCAAAATCTGACGTTAAAATATGCCACAGAGGTTACCCGAACATCAGATGTCTATAGTCGGCTTGTGGCCTGCAGCTGGTTGCTCACAACTCCAAGAGACCGCTACAGGGGCAGTGCTATGTCTAAACGCCTTGGAAAATCTCATTTGGATGATAAAAAAATGTGTAACCTCAAGAACATCTTCTTCTCTTTTGTACACGCATGGTGGTGGAACGCTAATAGTTTGATGGTGTTTTTATTTTTTTTAAGCTAGTGGTTCAGGCATCCTCAATAACGTAAATGACATTAAGAAAATAAAAAACAGCAAATTTAAATTGTTAACCACTCAATCAGGGGCTAACCTGAAGAAACGGTTAGCTGACAAATAATTTTGACATTTGGAAATGGTCAAGCCGATGTCCTGACTTAAATCTGGTAGAGAATCTGTGGAGGCCACTAATGATTAGGGTTTTGGCAAGGAGGCCTTCCAACTTTAAAAACATATAAGCTAATTACAAAAGAGGAATAATCAAAAGATACATAAGCCAAAAACACATACTAATAAAAGTTTTTATAGTGATAATAATAGTTTTTTTTCCAAATATGTAAACAAGAAAATATTTTATTTGTCATTTGATCTTTTGTTATAGCTTGGTTTTGTTTCCTAACATAACAAATGTACATATAAATGTGAATTTACTAAAGGTAAGGATCATTTTTGGCCTTAACTGTAAAGATTCAAGTCTAGACTTGAAGAGGCAGCAAATATAAGGAAGTGTAATTGATAGTTTTTTTCCCAAAAATTGCTCACGCAGCCTTAAAATAAAAGGCTTTTCAACGCTGCTACTGTTTGTGGTAACTGGAAAATGATCTATTTCTGCTGTCACATTATAGCTCACATGTTTGTAGAGAGATCTCCATATCTTCGCACCATCAGAACTACAAACTACACAGTCGCATTTCCCATAAAGCATAACTTTCCTCTTTACTGGCTTTCTTAACTCGGGGCTTACTGCTTGACTGATGCATGATCAAGTTTAACTAACATCACTAAAGGTAAAAATCTCAGCTAGGTCATATGGCAGTGGTTAGATCATTAGTAATAGTGGTTTTTGCTCTTTACATAACATGTTTTACTGGCTTTCCGGCACCCTTCAGAAAATAAGTGATCTGATAGCTGCTTCACAAACCCAGATTGCTGCGCTAGCTGATGGCCAATTTTGATAAAGTCCCACAGAGGGTAACCTATACGCAGTGTGGACGCAGTACTTCTAAAAGCCACATACTCACCCTCTTCTTTAGTCCAGTTAGAGATGGTCAAGCTCCACTGACTCCACAGGCCTGTGGTGAATCTGGACCGGGCTCTGAAACTGTACAGCGTGCACGGCTTCAGGGACGAAATACGATTGGTCTTTGAGGAAATTACCACTCCAGTCTGCAGGCAATCAGTGTGTTTGAAATCAATAGCAGTGCTTGCAAAAGTAAAAAAATGGGTTTCCTACACTTTCATATTTCTCTCATTTTATGTTACAACATCATATCAAGGCAAATGAGCACCAGATAGGTCAGGGAGGAAGGTGTGCAGAAGTTTAAAGGACGTTCAGAATACACAACAATATCCAATGTGTTCGTTAGGTCAATCAAAAATATGTAGACCTTTCCTATACTTAAACATGGTAGTGGCAGCATAATGTTATGGGGAAGCTAAATGCACACCTACTAGATGCTGGGGAATACTTGGGACTGTGTGGAGTCTTTCAGGAGGACTTTGTCCGATCTACTTAGTTACCGTTATTTAAACCTTGTTAACCTTTTGTTTTCTCTTAGTGTTCTTCTCTCCATAGTAACCACACCTGGTCTGGCGTTCTGTTAGCTGAGACAGCTTCTTGGATGAGAACATGGGCTGAGATGCTTCCAGTGACGCTCTGCAACTGCTGCTATAAACTCTTTTTTTTCAGTATCCTGTGCTTCTAATTTAGCTTTCTGTCTTTTCAAACCCCCAGTCGGTTGTGGCAGATGGCTGCTTGTACTCAGCCTGGTTCTGCTGGAGGTTTCTTCCTGTTAAAGGGGAGTTTTTCCTCTCCACTGTCGCTACATGCATGCTCAGTATGAGGGATTGCTTTAAAGTCAACGACAACACAAGCCATTGTTTTGGTCTGCTGATTCCAGAGGAGTGAATGCTGCAAGTCAATGACTCGTTGCAATCTGCTGGGGTTCCTTAGTTTGGAAACTTTTTCAAATTGATTTGTTATGATGTATCTTTGATTTTAATTTATTTTCTGTGAAGTGCCTTGAGACGACACCGGTTGTAAATTGGTGCTATATAAATAAACTGATTCTTGATTCTTGACTCTAACAGCCAGAGCTACAATGCAGTAGTTTATTTAAAGGACATTCATGTTTCAGATTGACCTAGCCAAAGTCCAAAATCTGAAAACTGCAGTTGCTGTGACTCACTGAGCTCCAGCTCTTTTCCACAGAAGAGTGAACAAAAACAGTCTATGGATGTGCAAAGCTGACAGCGAGATACCTGCAAAGACTTTAAGCTCTGTTACAGAAAATTCTTCTAAAAGGTATTTGCCTAAAATCTGTGTTTTATATCTGTGTTGCAAAGTATCAGTGTTAAAGGCACATTTTGATAAGTTTGGTTTCAAAAATGGGCATGTGTTGAAACACACAAAGACGTTTGAAAGGTCAAAATTTGAGCTTATTCCAGAGACTTGTGAGTCATAATGATTTCAATTCTTCACACATCGGCTGTACAACTCATATCTGCTTCCAAATTTCAATCAGCAGAAGCTCAGAGCAAGTTAATCATTTTGGAGCCACGCATATTCAAGAATCTTAAACAGCATGTTGTAATTTCTGCAACCCCCCATAAAGCCCCCTAAAGGTTTTAGAGAGTCAGGGGAGTTGGGACATCTTACAAAGTCTGGATACGTTTTCCACTCTTGGTGCTTCTGGTCTCGGTACTGGATCTGCAGATGCTGAGTCCTGACCGGCTGTTCCACTTTGATGGTGCAGTTCCTGGAAGAGCACTCGACTTGATCAACAAGCACCGTTGAAGGCATCACTGCGCGGATCAGAACAAAGGGATGGAACGTATTACAATCAAAAAGCAAGTGTAAAATAAATATCATCATGGTGCAAAGTTGTGCAAATCGGATGGCTTAATGAGTGTAGAAGGTTGTTGATGAGGTCAAAAGGATTTAAATATTTGTGGAATCAATCTTACTTTCCATTCTGTTGAAGACATTGTTAATGCCAATTATCATCCATTCAATGATTCATTCATGCTTCATTGTACCCGGACATCACACGCTTACCGATATCACTGAGGTTATAGCTGACAACAGAGGATTCAGCAGAACCCAGCGAGTTATTGGCTTGAACCCACACTGACATGAACCAGACAGATCTGAGCAAAGTAAAATTGGCAAACGGCGACTCGGTTCCTTTATAAGAAGTGTTCCACATCGGCACAGGTTCTGTAGTGTGGTTGGTTTCATTTACAGTTGTAACCCTAAAACCCACAGAGCAAATATTCAGATAAAAAATGTTGCACGCTTTTAACATTTAGGTGCATTATATTGTGGGAAAGTTTCCTCACCACACCACGAAGCGGTTCCAAAGATGAGTCTCCCTTCCTTTATCCCAGGAACAATTCACAATTCCGGTATCATTTTTGAGGATCCTGTAGATGCACGATATGCTTTTTGGCTGATCTGGTGGGTCTAGACAGGAAAGTAGACGTAGTAGTAGTAGTACTTGTGAATGTGTTTCCTTACAGAAATACATACAGAGGTACAAACAAATCTATGACTAATACGACCATTTCTCTCTGCATTGAAGATTCTGTTTCAATTTTGGGCTGAGCAAACTGTCTAGTTGCATGTGTGAAAATAAACAGCGACACTACTTCAGACAGAAAAAAATAACTCCCAACAGTCAGCTTTGACCTTAGTGTGTTGCTAAGCAATGAAGAAAAAAAGCAGAACAAGTTATATGTATTATTTTAACAGCTCACTGAACCCAAAAGTCTCGTGAAAGGTTTATGTAAAACTGTTCTACTGGGCGCTGCTTTCATTTGCAAAATAGAAATCAAATAAGTTGTGTGACCTGACCATAATCAGCAAAATGAAACAGGACTCAACGTTTCCACTTACATCCGGCCAAGATGTCCAGTCCACAGGAGTCCAGCGGGGGGTTACACTCAGACGAACAGCTATACGTCCTCTTCTCTGTAATGTTCTCTACCCTCAGAGATATGGTGGTCTTGTTGAACTTTTTGTGTAAGGATTTGCTGCAGCCGTTGCCGCACATCTGCATGGTTCCGGAAATCTTGCATGTGGGGTTGAAGGTGCAGAACACCGTGAAGGTAGAGCCCAGCTGCACCACAGCTCCGGCACTGGACCAGAGATCACAGGAACTCTCACCTGCGTGCAGAAATGTTCGTTATTCCTGACGGCCGTAGGGAATGTTGGACATGAGTGACTTGCATTAAAAAGGCATTTATTCAAACAACTCAATTCAGACAGTGAATTTTATTTCATTTTGACCGACATGGCTGGGGTTCCTTTCGCATGAATTACCGCATCAGTGTCAGGTGGAACGGAGGCGAGCAACATGTGGCTTTGCTGAAACGTTCTGGTTTGATTGTGGCCTTAAACATATCCACATTATTAGGTCTACAGTTTCACATTGGCAAGGTCAGATAGATCTTTTTTGGACCTGCATAGCACAGCAATACCAAAGCAGATATTCATACTTTTAGCAGTGTTGGAAAGTGTAACATCATGCTGGAAAATTAAATATGCATGTGAAATAAACCTGCGAGCGGACGGAAGTGCTGACTTTGGACTTGATAAAAGTCTCCTTTCCCCTTATTAGACCAGGCCACCATCTTCTAATGTCTCTTGTTCAGGAATGACCCAACACAACTAGTTGGACAGTTACCTGATGTATTGTGTGTGTTTAGAGAAGTTAGAATTAAATTTGGTCCAATTAATAAGCCGTTATCCCTGTTATAAATGGACCATTGTCTAAAACATATTTTACTTCCACTAAACTTTTCATTTACATGTTTTGTCAGAAGACTCGGAACAGCACAAATCTGACAGTCTTGCCAATGATTGAAAATATATATACTTTTTGGGGGGGGTTTTGTGTAAAATGTAATTTGGTTTTCCATAACTAAGAGCCGTAAATCTTTTATCAACATGAACTGAAAAAAAAACAGCGCTGAAAATATGTTTTGTGAATATTTTTTGTGTGTATTGAGATGAAGCTGTTCTATTAAGATTATGTTTACACGAAGACACCCCCCACCCCCTCTATTAAGTTAAGGATTATGTTAACGATCTATATTTATATGCCTTGGGTTTACCTGCACACTGTTGCATGACCAGCAAGGCAACCGCGGTGAGTGTAATAGATCATGAAAGGAACATGCTAGATTTCTGAAGGCAGTTGTTCAAAGTAATCCCTATTAAACACTTACTTTTGTCCACAGCATATTTTTCTTCCACTAAACTTTTCATTAACAGGATCATTTTCTATTTAAAAATATACACATTCTTTGGGTTTTGTATAAAAATCTAATTATCTATCTAAAGCCGTTTATATAAACAGACAAAAACACAAAAAATATGTGTTGATAAAGCTGTTCTATTTAGAGCATGTCAACAAGAAGGGGTCCACCCCTTCCCCCTCTACAGTAAGTTAAGAATTATGTTTACCATCCGTCGCTCTCTCCATATATACATATATATGTATTGTGTTTACCTGCGCACTGCTTCATGGCCAGCAAGGCGACTGTGGTGAGCATCATAGACCATGAGAGGAACATTGTCGGCAAAAATCATCAGACACAGCTTTAGTCTTTCATTGCCTTGCAGCTTTTTAGTTCCTCTAAAAAAAAATAATTCAAAAAGCAAGAAAAGAAACATTTAAATTGACACAGAAGCTCAAAAAGACACTGATACAATTCCTAAACATTTAAAGCAAGAAAAAAACATTAATGCTCTGATTACATGTATTATTTCCATATTGTGTATTTTACTATAAATACATTTCCATAAAAGAGTTTAGTGAATCCTAAAAAGACCAGCAGAGTGATCTGAATGACCCTAAAAGAGGGGATCCATGTGTAAAACTCACCGTTGAGTTGCATCACAGGTCAGCTTTGAGATGTTTGAATCCTCACCCGTGCCCGTGGCTGGAACTGTGGGCTGCCTTTGCTGAAGTGACAAACTTCACCCAGCTGCAGCGTGTCACAGTTCACCAGTGACGATACAAACACTGAGCACACCCAGCCTGAGCACAGACAACCCTTCAGCGATACCTCCCTGTCAACCTGTTAGAAGGTTTTAGAGGAAAGTTACCACTTAACATACAGAAGAAGATTAGTTTGAATAGGTTTCTCCTGTTTTTAAATAACTAAAATCAACATCTGGAAACAGCTTTTTTTTAAATATATTTTGTCATTATTGATTTAAAAAATATATATCTTCAGTAGTATAACTGTTGCCTTTAAGCAGGTAATTCCTAAAGGCGACATTCATCCTTAACATTTATGTTAACTTTATACCCTGGAGTGTTTCGAACCAAACTTCAGAAGAACCTGAATCCTCAGATTTTCCATCCTGCCCCTGTCTGGTGCTTTTACAATGACATGCCCATGTGGTGCAGCCTGGGACTCCCCCCCCAAAGTCACCTGAGGTGAATGAAAAACAATATCAGCTGTCCTCACAGGCAAGCTTGGACTAAATGGACTAAAATATGCAACCCCTGACAGTTAACCCTCGTGAAAATGTGATCACCAAGAAGGAAGTGAGAAAAACTTGAGGAAGAGATAACAACTTGTACAGAGCTGCAGGTGGTGCTTGTCTGAGTAGGACTGTGGGTTCAGGAACATATAATAATGATAACAATAACAAAAGAAATAGTACCAATAACCATAAATCTGCTGCTGTCACAGTGAAGGTCCTGTTAAAATCAAACGCCCGAGATTCCACCCAGATCCCATCTGGGTTGGAAGGAGTTCACAAAGCGCTTGATGTGCCTTAAATGCAAGAATAAACACATGAGTTAAATGATTACAGAATTTGGGAGAATCTTAAGTAAAAGGTAAATACACCCCTAAGAGCTCTACTCCCACAGAGTGTGATTTTTCTGCCTCTCTCCCCATTTATATGTTTGAAAACCTCGGTTTAGCATATGAACAGGTTCAATTTGGTCTTTGCCATATCACTTCTGCTAAAATGTATTTCTTAGAAGGAATAGTTTCATTTTGTTCTGACGCTGTCTGAATCCATGTCCCAAACCTGGAAGGGAGAATCTCTCAGATTCTTCTGGACGTATGCAGACCGATGCTCTGCCACCACATCCTCTTCTCTAACAATGCCTGGAAACCAGTCCCCAAAACAACATAGGTTGACCTATTGAACATTGTTCCCTCAGCAGACAGTTGCACACTCTGTAATGCTAAGCAACTTTGTGTAGGTACTGACACCGTGGGAATGTGTCTCCATCAATTTCTTCAGGATGGAATCAAGTTCTGTGTTCCAGAGATGACCTATGTGCAAATGAACCCTAACTTGGGCCAAAAGGCTTTTCCATTGAATAGAAGCCATTACCCAAAAGATTTGGACAGTAATCTATTGATCAGCATGCCTTCTCATTATAGCTGTACATAGTATGGAGTAAGATCGCTTTCAAAAAGGTGTATGCACAACTCTAACATTCGTATTTATATGTCCTTTATGTTCTTGTACTCAAAACTCTTGTTTTTATGTGAGTATGAATCTAAAAGCTGTGAGTGAAAAGTCTTATGAACACAACTCAAATTTTTCCGACTATGAAATACTCCTGTCTCCATGGACACGAATTAAAACTTTGTGAGTATGAGTAAAAACTAGTTGACGATGACGTCACAGGGCGGAGCAATCAATCCATGAACTCAATCAAACGCAGCCCGCTCCAGATTTAAAGATGGTAGACGACGGTGTACTGGTTGGAGCAACAGCCTGAGGTATAGCATCTCAGGTAAGACCAATATATATCTCTATATAAACAAGTGGTTGCTCCATCCGGTCCATCATCTTCCGCCATCTTTAAATATGAAGTGGGTTGTGTTTGATGTGATCGCGGATCGATATCTCCACAGTTTTTTACTCATACCCACTAAGTTGAATTCTTATCCACAGAGAAAGGAAGAGTTTGTAGTCATAAAAATTAAGAGTTGTATTCATAAGACTTTGCACTCACAGCCTTTAGATTCTTACTCTCAGACTCACAAATATTTCTGCAGAATTTTGGGTACAACAACTTTATTGACATATAAATACGAAAACGAATGTTAGAGTTGTGCATGCACCTGTTTGACAGCGATCTTACTCCATATCAACTGGTAACTTGAAACTGTTCTGTCTCTTTGAGAAACAACTTACCTTTTCTGACGTTCCCCTTCAGCAAGCCATAACATCAGTGCTTCTCTATACTATGCATTGATGATGTCTACAAACGATCAAAGAAGCATTTTAGTTTGTTGCACAAAAGAGAAACATTATGCAATTTTGTTTTCGAAAAAAGGCAACTCAGGATATTGTCACGCAATTAAACTATTTGTGTGGAGCTTTACAGAAGCAAGTGCGTAGTGACGAATGAATAGCTGTCACTAAAGATTTAGGGATAACTGAAATATGAATGAATGATTGTTTTTCATTGTTTTGATTGTTTTGACGAGGGAGTTATATAACATATGAAACTCGAGAAAGTTGATTTTGCATAATTACATTTATTCATTGGTTAGCAGCCTCACACCTTTCTTCTCTTCTTAACTGGTACATTCCCTTTATATCGCTGAAGTCTGCGGGAATAAGTTTAGTGGCTATCTCCAGGTTCACATTGAAATAGCTCGATGCATCAAGTCCTCAACATTATTTCATGCCAATTAATCAGATCGAACTCTGACTACTGTACTATGTCTCACTCAAGTGTCATGACATGAAAGTAACATTTAAACAAAGTCAGCAACATTTGTAGTTTATTTATATAATGGCAAACCTTTTTTTAGTAATTGTGCTCTAGTAATGCTTTTTTCAAATTCGCCTTAAAAGTTAAGTTCCAGTCTCTCCAGCATCCCTGCTACCTCAGTGTGTCCAGCGTCACGGTGCTGAACGAAGACACCTGAGGAAGGTAGCCGCCGTTCAGGATTGAACAACCTGAAAACGAAGAGGAGCAGCTACCATCGGAATCACGAGTCTTTTTCTGATCCTGCTGCGAGTCCAGAAACGAAACGCTGTTCTTCGCATCCTCCTCCTTTCCGCTCATCTGTTGCAAGCACACTCCCTTCAAGACGGACATTTCAGCAGTTTTAGGCCACAAAAGATCCTCGATAGAACCAAGAATGACCTGATGAGATAAATCAGAGCAATCCACGGCCATTTTGGACATGAAACTTTCCGGTAATCCATCAAATCCGACCAACTTCCTGTCTTCCTCTGTGCTGTCTGGAATGTCCTTTTGCTTTGCATCCTTGATCTCCTCATCCAGATGGATCAGTGCAGTAATCTGAGGTTTGTAGCAGGTGTGTTCAACCACAATGGTTGTGTTATTTGACGTGGATAATATTGTCTCCATCATGTCCTGTTCGGATTCAATCTGGGACTCTTCAATCGGGATATTGGGGTACACTTCATCCCTTTCCTCCTGGGGGATCACGAGGATTGGAGAGAGAGGAGGGTCACTGTAGGTGCAGGAGGAAAGTGGCTCACATGGAGGGTCCTGGACAAAAAAAAATTAAGCAAAAGGGAAAAAGATTGTTAAATATTGAGTGAGCAGTAAAGGGGACACGTGTTTGTTGGACTAATGTGAAGCTTGAGTTCTTAACAAAAGAATATTTGGAGATCCCCTTGAGCTAAAGAAACAATTACTTCATTCAGCAATGTTTTAATAAGGTTGACCTATGCAATGATGACCCAATTATTACCTCCAGCAGTTTGATGGCGTGACTATGTCCTGGTTTTGGCAGGTTGGCAACAAGCCATTCGGGTCCCCATGCTACACATTTCTGTTTGATCCTACAAGAAAAGAAGAGTTACGATTGTACTTTCTGGACCAAAAAGATGCAACTAAACAGCGATCTTTGTTTCATGGTTTTTAATGTACGATTAGATTGAAAGAGATTCTCCTACAAAGTGCCTTGAGATGACCTGCTTTGTGAAATGGTGCTGTAAAAATAAACCAAATTCAAATGAACCGAAAAAGATCAAACTTCAGTGTATTTCATTGGGCTTTATCTGACATTTATCTCATTTAGAAAGATGAAGCACAATTACACATGCTTTAAATATTTTATTATATCTGATTAATCTGTTTTGCAATTGTATTCATTCCCTTCATTCTTATTCACCCAAATAGAGAAGGCAACTTTGGTCCAGTGCGAGAACCTATTGACCAGGCAACAATAAAGGAGTACAAAGGGGCATAGTTGTCTTTTCTAAGTTTAAATTGTGGCCGGAGGTCCTTTTGCATTAAGTTTCAGGCTTTTTAGCCCCAGAGCATTAACATTACATTATTTGCCAGCATTTCCTTACATATGTTCTCTTTCCAATCTGGCTGAGGTGTTTCTATTTGCAAAACGCCGTGTTACTTAATAGATATGTAAGCCTACTACTCTGTGTTGGTTTAAATGATAGGATCCTACTAAAAGACACGAAGGTTTGTGGTTATAATGTGACAATATTTTGATAAATTGCTACTGGTATCAACGCCTCTGCGAGGCAATGCACGCGATGCTAATGGCATGACTAAGGATGTTGATAGACTAATAAAACAGCAGAATACGAATGAGGTTTTGGGTTTCGTTAGTGATAACCAAGTGAGGTTTTACTCATTCTGCGGTGTGGTTTTTCACTAAAAATTAACCACAGGGTAATCCAAAACTTTACTAGTAAAACAAAACTTACGAACGCTCATACTCAGGTATGGGACACTGAGACAAAAACAGGACTCATGAGTTTGTCTTTTAAAATGACTGAAGCCTTCTGTGGAAAATATTCTTTTTGAGGTAAAATTACCGTTTCCTCACACAGCTCCAGCACATCAGGTTGGCGACAATCGCTATGAAGATGGTAATGACGAACACAATCACAATCACCAGGCCCACTGAATGAGATATGAAGGAAAAGTCATTGACTCTTCTTACATAAAAACTAAAACTGTACCATTTCATATATCAAAATTTGTTTTACTCAAATCTATGGTACTAAAAAAAATTATGTATGATGACATTTTAAGAAAAATGTATTGACCAGCTGGGTCTGCAAGTTGAGATAAGATCTGTCTCCCTCGAGGGCCTTCTCCTGCTGAGTTTGATGCTGTCAGCTGTAGGGACAAACCTCCTTCTGGACAGTTCAGCCATATCTGTCTCTGGTCAGATCCAGACACTGTCTCTGTGCAGAAAAACAGGACTGTTATCTCTTTTTCACTCGTAAAGCAGCAGATACGTTTTTGCTTGACAGCTCAGCCTAAACTGCTTCAGTTAGACATAAAAACCATCTCAGCCAAGAAAAAACACTTTGAATTAAAAGTCAGACTTGCTACTGTTGGATACACCAAGACACAAAGTGAAACCTTGAGTTAATACCATGCTATTTTTAAGGTATATTTAGAGAGAACTACGCATTGTGCTGTATGCTAACTTAACACTGAAATTGTACATTTTACATTGTTTTCAAACTTTAGTTTTCAAAATTTGTGTAAAAAAAATGAAAAATATCTCACAGTACACTGTTCAAACCATGATCCGAAAACGGATATATTATGGCAGATTTGCAAATGTACAATGACTGGAAAGAAACAGCCAGGAGGTCTATGGTAACTCTGCAGAAGACCTGGAGAGCAAAGGCCCAGACAGGAACAAACAATTGAAAATTGTCCACAAATTTTCCATGACTTTAGTCCACAAAGCTAGAATGCATAAGGGTGGCAAAAAGTATCCCTTCGTTGAAGGAAACAATCCAATTGCAGTTTGTCATGTGCCATATAGGACGCAACGCAAGTGCTCTGGTCAAATGTAACATTTCGGCCTTCATCCAAGCAGCTGTGTGGAGGAAAACGAACACTGCATTTAATTCTCCACACACCATGGAGGTGGCAGCATCAGACTGTGGGATGTTTTTCTTTTGCAGAGACAGGAAAGCAGGTAAGAGTTGATAGAGGGATGGATTGGAGCTAAATACAGTTCAATCCTAGAGGTTGTCATTAGGGTGAAAGTTTGGCTTCCAGCGGGAAAAACAACCCTAAATATAATAGCAAAGCTACAGTTTGAAATACTCTAGACACAGCATAGCTTTTTATGTTTTAGAATGGTCTAGTCCAAGTCCAATTACGAATTCCTGGCAAGAAAACTGACTTACTGTAATAAAATACAGAAAAGTTTGTTGTGCGACAACATTTTTTAAAAGACCCAAATATATAAATAACTTTGCATGGCACTGTAAAGTCAGTAATCAGTAGTATTAACCCTCAGCTATTGAATTTGTGCTGTTTGACGTCAGAGACTCACAACGAAACCTGATTAAAATGCAGCAGAGACAATCTCTGACTTACACACCGTAGGCTGAGGAAGCTAAAAAATGACTAAACCAGTTTCTGTTCTTACACCCATCCAAAAGTGTGACTTACCTTGAAGAGTTTGATTCTACTTAGAATAATAAAACAAAAACAACAAATATGCTCATTTTTATATTGGTTTCAACTTAAAACATTTTAACTTTGCTGTATTAAATTTGAAAGCAAATCATTGGAGAACACAAACAGCAGGTGACCTGAGTAGATGGGATAATGCGCAAACTTGATGCCTGGATCCTGAAACCCATCCAGTGCTAGTCAATACAGGGGGAATTAATGTGCATACAATTATGACATTTAAACATTTGTTTGCGCTCATGCAGGAGATTAAACAGGCTAATACATCAGAATCATCATGCATAAACCATAAACCGTCAACCAGACCGGCGCTAAAAAAGAAAACATGGGTCACTCTGTAAGCACATGAAACTTTAGAAAGAGGAAAGGGTAGGCTGTGAGAGACTCTCATAGTCATGTTCCACAAATAGCAGACAACGCAGGTTAGTTGGTAGCAGGCTCTTCTAACACATGTATGCATGAAGCCACATGGCTTCCTGTTTGTGGTCAGAGCCAGTTCTAGAAAACTCTAAAGATGCTATGAAATTGACATCAACTTGTGTTTGACTCTTTAGTTGCTTCACAACTTGACATCTTCTTCTTTAAATGTCAATCACTCGTCGCTTTATAAAAAAAAAAGAAAAAAAAAAGAGGAGAAATCAATTCGAAGAACTTTTCATTAGCAAGTGTTCTTCTGCTCTGCGATTTTTTCATGAGCATATAGTAGCTCTGTTTTTATAATTAGCCTCAACAGATCAAGAATAATTTAAAAGTAAGCAACTGAATTTATTTTTGTTACGGGAAGCCAGAGCGAGAGAAAAAACCCTGCTGATGCATTGAAACCTTGAGGGAGGGGAATATCAATGGATTGCTGCGTGCACGCTTTCCATTATGTAAGTGTGGTTTGCAGGCATTCTGCTGTGTGCACACAAGTGTCACAATAAAAGCTTTGTTTGAGACTAATGTGAAGTACAAGCACACAGAAAAAAAAAAGATGATAAAGGAGGTCAAGGACAGGCTGAACTGCCGATGAGCAAGAACAGTAAACTCATTGCAAAGCTTCACTTTCAAATAAACATCATATTGTGGATGAGAAGCTCCGTGTATCAGTAAGATTGGATATGATCAAGCTTTTCTTTGTATACTGATCGCAGGATAAACCAAGTTTAACAATGTAGCATATTCTATGTTTAAACAGGTTTTTTGTGAATTCTTTCAGTTTTCAGTTGTAGAACATTATCACCGCTTCAGAGCGCATTTTATTATTATGGTTAATGTTCATTAAATGTTTATTGTTTGATCCACACTTGGATGAGATTAACTTTTTTTTTTTGTTGCAAAACCTTAGCATGATCTACAAGTCTAGTTTTGGAGAGAAATGAGGGAGTAAATGTGAACTTGCTAAATGTTTTTTGCTAGTCTGCCTTCACACAGAAATGAATTTGATTAACATCCCATTCCTAATCCGCAGCCTTTATTATGATGTCACTTTAGTGTCTACTTTTCTGAATTTGTGGTCATTTTTGACTCCTTCTTCCACAAGCAATTTGTGAAAGATGTCATGTTGGAATATGTACACATTGTTCAAAATATCAAGGCAGATTGAAGTATAAAGAGTGATTTTTAACTGGAATTAAAGGGACGGAGCCAAACTTCCTAATTACCTCAAAAAACTTGAGACAGGCAGAAACCAGGCAGGTGTTGTTCCACCACAACTGCTAAACCCATGTTAGATTGTCACCACACCACCTTAGAATGTAGTGGCGTGCCTCACATCACTTAATGTGATGATTTGCCTTTCTCTTGCTGAAGTAGAGCATGGATGCAGCTGCTGGGCCATGGAATCCAAGTATAGCGAAATCTACACCGTTTTTCAGTATTTTCCAAGTCTGGATGAGTTTGGTAAAGGAAAGGAAGAGTGTAAAAACTTCTCTATTTAAACATAGGATGAGAAAAATAGTCTGGAAATTTTTTTTACACAGTACTGAACACTAGAAGACGACGTCTGCTTTAGTAAGCACAGTGGTAACCGTGCAAAAAGAGAAAGGATGTCCGCTAGTGAGTGCAGGAAGGCTTTAAAAAACAAAAAACAAAGAACGCCGAGCAGTAAAATCTACAACAGAACAGGTTAAAGGACATATCCTGTACGCATGTCAAAGGAAGTCACATGCCTATAAAGAGACACTATATGACGTAGCATGGAGAAAGTGGTTGAATCAAAATAACTCATCAGAGTATTATCCAGTTTGTTACGTGGCAACACAAAAACAACCTGAAAAATGATTCTCAAAAAGACACTTATCGGCCAAACATCCTGAAAGAATAGGTTTGCTACTGATTTAGGGTTAAAAGTAGCCCTAAAGGCTGTTACAAATCTACATTTTGGGTTTTAAAAATATCAATACCTTAAGACTTAAAAATAGGAGATACAAGGTTATTTTTCGAAGGAGTTTTATTTTATTTTTTTATATTAAGGTTCATAGGTTCTGTAAGTTGATATTTGTAGCAGTAAGATAAAACGTAGCAAATCAGCATCTAGTCCAGTCAAAATCACAGATATTTTAAAACATGAATGTGTGTGAAATTGCTTTGGTTTCAAATTACTGGAGGATTTATTGACGCTCCAAATAAAAGGTGAGACACCGCAGCTTCCAAAAATGTTCAAACTACTTGAACGTTCCCATATTTTTAGCAGACTATGGTCACACACATCAGGGGAATTAAGTTTATTTTAAAGTGAGTAAAATTCAAATAAAAAAAAGATTTGTATTCATCGTCCTAAATAAATGCTTTGGTAAATGTTTTTTTTTCCTATCCCTTTATTTGTAAAATAGGTCTAATTCAGTGAGAAATTTTACAAAATTTTCACATCTTCCCCGAGATGTTGAATTAGACTTATGTCTGGACTTTGACTAGGCCAGTTAAATACATGTATATAGTTTGATATATATTGTACGCTGTATGATTAGGGTGATTCCCAGTGTCTTGCTCCATTCATCTTTCTATCCCTGTCGAGCAAGATTCTGCTGTGATGGGTTGGGGAAAACAAAACTTTGTTGAAAAGTATAATGTTATTAACTGGAAGAAAGAGAGTCCATTGTTACCAAATAAAATTTGGAAGCCCCTCATGCATGTTTGCATCTTTACTAAGTACTCACCATTGAGCTCCTTGCTGATGGAGTCCAGTGTCTGCAAATAAAAAGTGTATTTAGTGATGAAGCCCCTCTGTTGGTCCAGAGGCAGCTCATCCCACTGGACCAGGATCCGTCTAGCATCACGGATCAGCACACGGAGCATGGGAGCTGAAAGCGGCTCTGCAACAAACACACATGGGGAGACAGCAATAAGAGAGCGATTTGGTGTGGAATGGGAAACCGGGCAGAAAAGCCGTCTGCCGTACTCTGTTCTCTGGAGTAGATGAGTCTGGATGCTGGAGCACTGACACCGCTGGTGGTCACAGCAAACAGAGAGACGTTGTACCTCACACCCGCCATCAACCCTGAAACACAACATGAAGATGGATGAAATCCCCACCATGTTCCGTACCAAGGCAGCTGGTTTAAAGTGTGATGTACTGTGTGGTGCGTTTGAGTGCAAAGACGGAGAGAAAACAAAACAAAGACCACATGGCGGCGCTGTTCTATCACTTTTAAGATCTACACTGTGTTTATACTGATTCCTAAACTGGTGCCAAAACGAATGGTGAGAAAACACAGTTGCTTGCTATAAAGATTATGAAATGCACAATGCATTAACACATAAATACCCTTTTTGACTGTTTACCAACTATATTATCAGATATTATTCTTCATATTTACATTTTTTTACATTTTTTGTGTTGCCATTTTAATATATTACTTAAACTTTAACGAAAGTACAACAACAACAACAACAACAACAACCAAACAAATAATTGCCCTAGAGGTGGGGTCCACCCTAGACAGGTCCCATGCCTTTCACGGGGCAACACTCACAAGGTCAACGTAGAGAGCAGAATAACCCTAACAGTCGTGTTTCTACACACTAGAGTACACAGAGAGAACCTACAGATACACAGAGAGAACATGCAAACGTAATAAGATTTGTCTAAAGACAAAAAAACAAACATATATCTTTGTTTTGAAGTTGTTGTTTTTTTTTATACCATAATTTAAGTCAAAAATCGTATTTTTTTTTATGATTATCTTGAAAGTGCTAAATAATATGTCCATAAAATGTATGTCACTCAAGAAATACCCTTCAAAGGATAAAATTCCAACTATACGTAGATCTAGTAGGAATGAGCTTTGTCAATTAAAAAAAGGTTTCACATTTCAGTTGGACATTTTATCCTGAGATTTAACAGAAAAAATCATTTAATACTTATATATACTTATAAATCTCACTCAAATAAATATGACAGCAATAAAACTACAAGGGAAAATCTTACTAACAAAAAACAAAACTTGTCTACAAGTAAATGACTTCAGAATATTACAGTAAAATCTCTTCATTTACTTGTTTATAACAAATAAAATGCCTGTGTGTGATTGAATGTGTGGACATACCTGTGACTGTTGTGTCTTTCAGACTTTTGTCCACTATTTTCCACTGCCTCCCCCCTGTCAGCATGGTTTCCCATTCTATTACATAGTACAGAAGATCCTTCTGGACTATTGAAGACCAGGAGACACGTACAGAGTCGCCGTCTTCGATAGGAACCAACATTACCAAGTAAGGTCCAGGAACACCTAAACAAACAAGATATTTAAGTATTTCATACAAAGATTTAAAATGTTACATATATTTTACCCTCTTTGTATATTTTGTTTATTTACCTGTGTGTCTTATATCTATAAAAGCTGGTGGAGATGTCCCATAGGTGGTTACTGCGCTGACATTGAGGGTTCGAACCTCCACTGGTGCCTGAACTGAGCACTGGCTGGATCCAGCAGCGCAGATCACCTCATGGCCATTATCCAAAAGTATGATGTACTGGAGCAGTTCACCGCTGTACTCCTCGGCAGGTAGAGGCTAAGAAAGACAGAACTTGAATCATTTATTTACATATTTATTTCAAGATTTCATTCATGTAGTTTAACTTGATTGGAAACCTCTCCAAAACCCAATGGTATTGGTCCTTATCAGTCTTATGACAAAATCTATCATCATAATGATGTTTAACCTCGCACCAACTTGTAATCTTTGTCTTGAAGGAAAACAGTTTGAGTAAAATTATGTATAAGAAATATTTGAGATTAAATCAAACACACTGTTGGAAACTCAACACACCTAACACTGCAAGAAACGGTTAATTAAAGGTTACCAAATCTTTCATTAACTGATTTATACCAAAGATAGTCAAGGAAGCTGATAAAGCTGTTCATATAGAGTACAAAAAACATCTGGGACTGCTAGGAAACTGATGAAAACATATTGGAGAATATTTTAAAGCAAGTTGTTCTGATTTCAATTTTATAAAAGGGATATAGAAAGGCAAATTTAACAATCAGAAAATAGCCTGATTCACAAATCCAACATTAATCAACATGTGGTCTAAATAAAGTGATAAAACTATGTTGGGAAGATTGTATAGCGGCAAATATCCACAGTTTAAAGTAACAGGATTCATGGCAATACCTTCCAGAAAACAGTAACATTCCTCAGCCCAGTCTTGGTCTGTTCTCCTAAGGTTCTCCACACATTTAGCTGCTGAGAGGGACCTGTTGGAAAAATCGTATAAGAAGTGGTAAGATTCTCTGCAAAGCAACACATGACGACCCATTTAGTTTTTATCTTAGAACAGTCTGAAAAAACGTGCCTTTTCCTCGTGTCCTCTTCCTCGCAGACGGGCTCCATTCGCTGCAGCGAGACCTTTGGCTGGTTCTAAATCTTCTGGTGCTCGTTTCTGTCTGCACTGATAAGGAGGTGCAGGTTTTGATTTGGAACTCATATTCGGTCAGAGGCTTTAGGTTGTCCACTCGTATCAAACCCTCGCTGAGGACTGCTCCCTCTCTCTGCACCTGAAAGCATCAGGGTTTACATGTTACTATCTGAGAGGATTTAAACCAAGAAAAGCTAGAAAGCCAACGTGGCTTTCTTGACATCACTTTACCCAGGTATCACTTGCTCTGAGTCTGATCTCAGGTCTGAGGCACATCAAAGACTCAGATGTTTTCCAGTGGAGCAGCAGGGCCGATGTGTAGTCATTCACAAACTCCATCCTAACTATATGAGGGGTCTCAGGTATCACTAAAACACACAGCATCCATGTCATATGAAAAAAAGCAATGACGAATGTGCTTAACAAATACAGATCCTTTAAACCTTTTGAACATTTTCACATTTTATCACGTTACAGTTTTTTTAATTCAACATCATAAACCAACACAAATGAGTGTTGGTGTATGATCTATTCAAATCCTATATCAAATCCTATGCTCGCATAGTTCTTATATTTTATTATATTATTTAAAATTGCTATCAGGGTGTAAACTGGACCGGGGGATTAGAATTTCGTCCCACCTCAGGTATCACATGTGATGTGATGACAAATAAAAATTCCTTGATTCCTTGAAAGTAGCGCATAGTTATCATGGTATAATAATATGTATTTAAAAAAATAAAAGATTTATAAATAAAAATTTGATAAGTGTGGTGTGTATTTCTATTCTAACCTTTTGTCCTCATATTCCAAAATTCAATCCAGGGCAAACACTTTCTGTAGTAGTCAGAAACATGATTACCGTATAATGAAATGTTCTTTAGAGGTTTGTTAAAGAACATTATTATAAAAGATATAACACACTCTGTTGAGGATTAAGCAGGTATAAAGCTTAAATATCACAAGCCTTGAACATGTAATTTAACCATCATCGGAAAATGGGGCCTGTGAAATACCTTCTAAATCAACTAAGATATGGTCATTCACCTAAATCAACATGCAAGGAAAGGAGAACAACTATCAGAGATTTAGCCAAGAGTCCCAAAATAACACTGGAAGAGCTGCAGAGGGTCCAGGACTCAGGTGGAAGAATTTGTTTACTTTTTAACTGTATTTTATAGACGCTGAAAATAAAGCAAAGATAGACCTGGAAGAAAACATGTTAGATGCTGGAAAAGACTTAAAACCAAGTGTTGGCTGATATTCCAGCAGGTCAGCAATCCTAGAAGGGCCCAACCGAGATCAAAACCAAACTGAGAAATTATCTTCCTAAATTCTTTATTGAACTTTATGGAAGTTCTTTAAGCGGAACATGGGAGAGGTAGGCAACATTCACTTTTTAGATGTCAGCAATAATTTCAATAAATATGTTTTCAGGCATTTCTGACAAGTGATTACAACACAATACTCTACAATTTTGAGATATTTATTTGCAAAATGATTTGAAAACCATGTATCATTTTCTTTCCAAATAAAAATATTGTGGACTTTTTCTTAAAATTTCACATAAAATCACCATAAACAACGAATTGATGTATGAAAGTGGTAAGATCGATTTTAGTGCCGTGTGATCTATTAAACAGCTTCTGTCACTGAATTTGCAAAAGTTGAGACAAAGAAGTAAGTGGGCGGATAGCAGATAGAAAAACAAAATTGTCCCCCCTGTGACATATATTATTCTTTACTGAAAGTCAAATTAGTCAAACTGAGGAGAAAACAACCGAGTGAACCAAAAGCTTCACAGGTGACTCAGCTCATAACAAAGTGGGATAATTCCAACTAAGAAATTCAAGTTAAAAACAGCGTCTGCGTTAATACACTCTCATTTGTAGAAATGTTGTTAAAGTTTTTACCTAAATCCTCCACAGAAAAGATGAACGGGGCCGACCTGGATGTTCCCAAGTGGTTATAAGCCGAGGCAGTCAGCGTGTATTTAGTGTTCTCCACTAAGATTGCTCGTGGTATGGTGATTTCCTCACCGCCCTTGAAGACATTGAAAATGCTTTCCTTCTCCCTGACAATTAAACAGGCAAATAGATTATGAGGTCAAATGCGAAGGCTGACTTAGAAACAAATAAACACCAAAGCCAAGACTTGATACCTGTGGACTGAAACGTTGTAGAAGGTTTCGAGGTGTGTTTCTCGTCCTCTGTCCAATGAGCACTTTATCAAATCAGAGCTCCTGGTTGTTTCACAGCTAATGTTTGCAGGCTTATCAGGAGGACCTGCAATGATATTCAAAAGAAAAGGTTAATATTTTTTCTCCATTGATTTATACAAGTGGGGACATCATTGCAGAAACCCAATGGAGCTTTCACTCAATTAAATGTTAAACATTTTGCTTTTCCTTTTATCGGTAGTTAACAATGCAAACAAGCATCAAATAAAATAACAACTGTTCTAGCTCTCAGGTTCAGCTCTGCACTTGTACTTCTTACTGGCCCAATTAACAACATACAGGTCCTGTTCATAGCAAATTAAGAACAAATTTCAGTCCGAATGCACCCAAGAGGAACCATGTCATAATCACAGTCAGATTTAGTTGCATATATCCCAAAAGGTTAAACCAAAAGGTTAAACTCGACTTTAAAACAAGCTGAGTTGGCTTATCATCAACAAGCATGGGAAGGAACAACATTTAACAGAAGGCAAACCTTCAGTAAAACAAGGCAAAAACATATGCAAAAACTGCCTTTAAATTAGATTGAGGGCTGTCATATGAACGTTGGTGATAATTGTACTTTACCATGCAATAATTCTTAAAAGTTACTCCTAACTTTTTACTGCTTTCAATGAGCTGGATATCATTGTGCAATGTTTGAGTACATTTTACAAAGCATCAAAAAAGAAAATAAATAACAATATGTTAAATCAAAAATATTAATCAGTACATTTTCAGGTTTTCTGATAATTCCCTTTACTCTTATTTCTAATTTATTTGAAGTTTGATTTATTTATTTTTCTTCTTGGCTAGTAACTTTCTCTGACTTATGAATCATGACCCCAAACATGATGGTATCTCACAGAGTTAACCGCTGAAAACATGACACAATCTAGAAAAAGAAGAAGGATATTTCATGTCCGGTTTTTGATTTATACATTTCTAATATGTAGATAGGTATTGTTCACTACTACACGGGATATTCTATAAGCAGAGATTTTGGTCGAAACACTTTTATATTGTCCACCATTTGTCAATTTCTTTGAAACACAATGTGGGGGGATATTGCATCACGATTTGGTGCAAATCATCCTTTTGAGGACAAAATGAATACAGAATGAAACCTAGAAAATAAGATGTGTGAAAAATATAAAGCTATTGGGATTGATTGATATCCACAACTTTGCATCTATTGGACATAACTGATCAGGTAATGCATTAAGTTGACAGTTAATGAATTTAATTTATCAGTGATTATTTCAAACTGGAATATACAGGCATATTCAGTTTGGCTCTATGAGGCTTGTGAGATTATAAAACTCTTAATTAAGTCTACATTTCTGTATTAAAAGTGTTTTTGTTGTTTTAATCCTATGTTATGTAAATCTTGGGTTAAGATTTAAAATGTTAGTCATAATTAACAGAAATATAGGCTGGAAACAACAGTCAGTGTTTAATTAAAGTAGATAATGATAATGGTAGTGAATTGTATCAACTTAACAATAAAAGTTACATTTTTTGTCTCAATGACTTTAAACGTCCATACAGGTTCTGAAAAGGAACAGTGTGAACTTTATTACTCATTACATTAAAAGTAATTGGCTCGATACACTTTTTTATGTAGCAACAAAACCTTATGTTAGTGAGGAGGATACATTTAAACGATGGCAGTAAAATCTAGTACATGCCTAGAATATTTTTCTTTAAAAAAAAACATATTTTAATACTGTAAAATGATGGTATTTCTGTTTCAATCTGAAATATTGCTAAGAGTAATTGTGCTGTGTGATGAAATTAAAATACCAACCCCCTCACCCTATCCACCCTGTCCTGTAAAAGATTCAAGTGCACTTACATCCAGCTTTTAGGCTCAGGCCGTAGACGAGCTGCAGGGCAGAGAGCTGGTTGCTCTTCATCTTGCAGACCACTGCAGACTGCGGCGTCTTTACTTGGGGCAGATGGAACGCTGTCGTGGTGCAGTTGAGTCTGTTTGCCAGGTTTACTCTAGCTCCATTCAGCATTAAGTACATTTTTGACCTGAAAGTAATAATTACGGTGAAATCTTTAAAACCTCCCTTCTCTAGAGTGAATAAAACACAACTTAGCATTTTTTAAAAATATATCAATTTGTAATTTAGAAAAATATTAAAGGTTTTTAAATGGATGATACGTCTCTTTGCATGGACCAAAAAGTCACAAGAAACAATCAGAGAGCGCAGTCCAAACATGTTTTTAATTTATTGTTTTCAATCTGTAGTCTTTAGCTTAGAAGGACTGTAAGAAAATATGCATGTTTAGCACAGGTGGTTGAAGATGGAGTCTAACTTTTTGCTTTGGTGTCTGAATCGCAGGCCCATTGCTAATAAAGCCAAAGCTAATGTACAGATTAATAGCTGGGCTGAAAATGCAGAAGATGGTGTCTGATTCGAGTTTTCCAGTCATTACAGATTCTGATCACTTACTAACATATCTGTAGTTCAAACTGGATGCTTCAACAGTGAAGTGAGGTTTTCAATTATTTAAAATGCTTTGAAAAGCTTAATATGCTTAAAGTTTTTTTTATTTAGTTTTTGTTGTTGAGAAGTGTAAAAGTAGCTTCCATCAGATCAATATTTTAGCAAAAAATGTTTTGTTTAGATTAACTTAAAAAAAACAGCAACTAGTCAATTATTCGTACCCCTCGAAGCATTCAAAGGTGTGGCAGTACACCGTCAGGTTTGAACCAATCGGGAAGAGTGTGGCTGGCTCCACGGTCAGATGGCCGAGGGGGATGATGTCCACAGAGTCAACAGGGAGTAGCGGGCAGCCTAGCAGGAGTGACAACAACAGTTAGTTTATTGTATGTTTATTGAAAAAATTTGAAAAAACCTCAGTAATAGAGAAGAGCACACAAACATCGGTCTGGATGTTGGACTCACCCTTAATTGAAAAGCACAGGAGCATCATAAAGCATCTCCAACTGGTTACCAAGAGATTCATCTCAGCTCATCTCTCTGAAGCCAGAGGACCCTATCAGCAGCTGAGAACAAACTTACTGTCATCAAAAAAATCACAGGTTAGATCTCTCAGGATTCTGATGGTTGCAGTATACGAAAACGAAAAAAAAAGAAGATTATACCTCATCCACCAGTGTTCAGGAATACAGAAACACTTCAGCAAACAGCAGGAGGAAGTTTGCTTCATCTTTTTACTGCAGCTTTTACTGTCGATACCACCTTCAGAGGTGCGTCACGGTAGCCCTGACACATCCATCCTATCAGACTAAATAGTAAAAACAAGACATTCCACTCTAATACACTTTTATTGTGATTAATAATCGTCGTAATTGATTAATGTGGGAAAATCCTGAAAGCATTAGAGTTTTCAATTATCGTTGTTTTTTTTTCTTTTCTTTTTCGATTTATTTAATTAAAATCTCACAGATGTTTAAAGATAAAACTCACCAGAACTGCATGCTCTACGTGTTTTCTTATCAAGACACCATCCGGTGAAGATTTCAGCAACCGCCAGCCAACCTCGCACAACCCGCTTTGTTCCATGCGCTCGCCGAAAATGATCTTTCGTACAAAAGTGTAACATCTAAAAGAGGCCAATGACCTAGATTGGTGGTATTCAGGCAGAGCAGAAACTTTGAACATTCGTCTCAGTACTTGTACGCCCTACTTCAATTGCCGGTTTTTGATCCACACAAAGGCTGAGTTGACATTACGTGCGACCGTCCCCGAGCAGCTGCTCTCATGAACATGCTGCTGTTTGCATATTATTGGCTGATAAATCAGGATACGCTGCCGGTAATGACATGCTGACCATGGCCTCACCGCCCCCCACTGCTTAGAGAAGTTTCTACAGTAAATTGTAAATGTGATGATGCTGTAAGCAGAAGAGTGGTTTATCAATATATACCAAGTTTGTATTATTATTATTAACTATATGATTATTAAGAAACAATTACGGTAATTTATGTGTTGTTTAAAGTTTCTTTAATTTAAAATCATACTTACATGTGTTTTGCTTCTCTTGAGAAGTCCTATTTCTTTTCTAGCTGAGCTCTTTGCTGATGTTTGAAGCCCGTTTGCTGAGCTGCCGACTTATTTTTCTAGCTACACTTGTTTTTGTGAATTTTCACTAGTTTTTTCCGTCTCTAACCTCAACGGCTTTGCAGGGAAAACCCAGAATACGAGCAGAACGTCTGCTGGTAAAGATGAAACAGACCTCAAGGTTGTGGGCTGTTATTAGTCCTCGAGCTGAGAAACCTGAATGTTAAAGCCAGGTGAATATTGTGTGAATGTGTCCTGAAAGAATTTGATGCTTGATTTTTTAGTTATGTTTTCCGGTTTCTCCACCTTCCAACTCAACCTGTCTTGGCTGTACAATATGGTTGTAGATTTCCCCAGCTGTCAAACTTCAGACTAAAACAATGCGGAGCGAACCACAAACTATTCCCAGTTGAAACGTATGCAATGTTTTGCAAGTTATTTATGACACTGACGTTTGTACAGTTTGCTCACATCAAAGTTCATTGTTTTCATGCTCCATTGTTGTCAGTTGGGCTGTGTTGGCTTTCTGATCTTGGTCAGCTGATTTCTTGTTCAGTCTCTTCGTTTTTGTGTTTTGATCTCTGCCCTCATATATCCAGGTCACCATCACATTTTCCCCTTTTGATCTCTCTGACTTTACTTATGTTATGTGAATGGTTTTTAAAACTAAGCAGCCTTTTCCCTGCATGGTTAAAGACGGCTAAATGCAACCTTGTGATTTTTTGTTTGGTTTAGTTTTTTATTTTTACCTTGCACCTCTCTTTGACCCTAACATTTGCTTTAGGAAAAATAATAGGAATCACACATTGTGGTTCAATGTCTTTACGATTAGCAACCCTACGCTAATACGCTAAACTAATAAAGTTATTTCCTTTTCTTTCCCTGAATCGGACTAGTCTATCTTTCACATCAAATCTGAACAGTTACTCTCAGAGAAGGTGCTTTACTTTTTTTAAACAGTTTGTTTAGCGCAACACTCATACTACCGTTTTTCTTTTCTGTTGTTACCATACTTAATGTGTTCGTGCTGCAGAGGATCAGGAGATCCAGCAATAAGCAGCAGAGCTCTCCTTCCTTTGATTTCCCTTTATCCTCTGAGCACAGTTTGGGTCTGTTCTGCAAATCTCCTTAAACAAAATCACTGCTTATAAAAACATAAAAATTCATGGAATGTTGTGTAATAACTAAAAATAGCAGACTAAAAGTATTTACCGTGGCACACACAACCAATATGTTATTCTCCAATCCAGAGGACAATTGTCGACAGTTTTGATGGAATCTGCTGGGGTTCCTTAGATTGGAAACTTTTTCAAACTGATTTGTAATGATGTATCTATGATTTGAATTGATTGTCTTGTAAAGGGCCTTGAGACGACATCTGTTGTAGATTGGCGCTATATAAATAGACCTATTCTTGATTCTTTCAGAATAACCTTATTCAAATGACATCTAGGACATTTTTAAACATCCTGCATTGTGAGTCACTTTGGATTAACACGTCTGCTAAATGCATAAACACAAACAAACAATCCTATAATCACAGTTAAACAAACTGTCTAGTTATTTCATGAACCTGGATACATTTTTTTTGCACGTGGATGGAAAATTTCTGTAATTACTGTTTTGCTTTTGCTGATCTAATTTGAGATATCAAAGCAGCACTGCTCCAACAATTACTGGCCGCATAGCTCCACATGCTCATAAATGTAAAATCAAATGTGTATTGAATTAAAAAAAGATGGTCAAAATGTGTTTAACATTGAACATGAAAAGTACCAACTGTGACAAGGCAACACCCAAACCTCCTAAAACTCCCTCCCTCTATTTTTTTTTAAACATTCAGAATTGGAATCCTGGTGTTTCTTCTTTTTCTGGTTGCATCAACAAAAAGTGCTTAAACTTATTCAGAAGTGAATATCCACCCTGAGGAGTTTTGAAAGGAAAATGATATTTTTCGACATATTTAGGCCTTCTGGGTGCTGACAGAAAGATTCAGTGTGTTAAAGCTTTTTCCCCCCTAATTTTTTAAGTCAGGCAGAAACGGGACTATTGTACAATGACTAATTTGGTTTTCTACTAAATAAAATCTTTTGTAAATTGCATTTTTTATACGTTCTCAAGTTTTTAATTTCTAATGTAAAAAACTTTTACGGCACTTTCTGTTGTCATCAAAATGGTGTCTTTCCACCTCCAGCATATTTCAGCAAGAAGCTGCCGAACATCATATGTCACAAGATGGTTACAACCCTAGCTTAACTGTTCAAAGATGTGTTGTTTTTTTTCTTCTGGTAGCCGACCAGGAATAACTACCTAGTTTGCACATTTTACAGGTTTCATCATGTTTCGTTATGAATAGAATCTGGGTTTGAGATTTGTGAGTTGATCCAAGTTCTACATTATGTATTTGCTTTTAACAGAGTAGCCCAAGAAGAAACGGGTGAGGTCACAAACGTAGCAATAGGGTTTTGAGATTAATAATATATTTTTTTATCACTGTCCCAAAGATTGCAAAGTTTCTTCAAACTCCAAGTCTTTTAACACAAAATAAAATAAGAACAACTAGACCGTTTCTTGCAAACATCCTGAATTATGAAGAAAGTTTTGGAAATTTTATAAACTTTATTTGAGTTTGTTTGACAATTGCTTTTGGTGATTATCGGTTTCACATTGTTGACCCCTGCTTCCAGTTTTTTGTCACGTTTAATGGTTTTTACTTGCGTGCGAAACCACTTGTATAGAGCTCCTTTTAAATTTGGATAAAACGCTTGCTTACTTTAAAACAGCATGGTTCCCCAAGTTTATTACCGCTAAGACTTGATAGGATAAGGATAAAGGTTTTAGTTTTAGTATAGAACCCCCATTTAAAACAGTGTTAGATGTACTGTAATAGAAATTAACTTGTTTACTGTTCTCACAGAGTGTGGTAATTCTGGTAGAAGAAAGACTTTACCACTTCCTTTTCTGTAGATATCATCAGGGTCAGGTCAACTTGTATTTTCCTGTCTTGTCCTGATAGTGCAACAGGGGGAAGTGTCTTCTCTGTGGAAAGGTTTTTTAAGAGATTGTATGTTGAAATATATTCAACAATAAAAGGCAAAGAAGATGAAAAGTAAAAAACTATACACACACACAACACAAGAAACAATATTTGTTTTTTTTTGTTTTATCATCTACAATGATGCAGATTGTGTATGAAAACGAAACCAAGCATGGTGCTTTCATTTTCAATGTGAACTGCATTGAAATCGTTTCTGATTGCATCGCAAAAATGGTAACTATCAACATTTATTTTACAGTTCCAATATGGGAAAATATCCATTGGGGAAAGGAAATTAAAAATTATGTTGCATAGGTAAATAACACAAGCGTATTGAACAATTTTTTCAGCACACAAATGAAAATTTAATTTTGCTATCATATTCCCTTAAATATTTAAAAGAAGCTGCAAGTTAATTGTGTGTGCAAGCCACTCAAAGTCAACTGATCTGAAAGAAAACATTTAGTTTCCTGTTTTAGGTGTCTTTACGTGTGCCTTCGGTTTTCTTCTAATTTTGTTAAAATTCAAAGCTAGTAATAGAGTGCAAAACACAGCCAGATCTGATCATATCTGTTTACCCCCATAGCATCCTAAATTACCTACATTCAGTGGTGGACTTATACTCTTATACAAGGTGTAGCCATACAGCGGATAAAGTCTTTTAAGGGTGTTTATATTTATTACAGGATTGTGCTTCACCGAACTGAAAGAACCTGCTTTTTTGAAAGCCTTTTCACCCTTCTTGGCAATTCAAAACCTGTCATGACAATTGTAACATTTTAGAATTTGATAAAGTCGGTTAAACATTGAGCAATATTGCGTCATTCTGTGTCGAAATTCATACATATACATGCTTGTAAAACAGGCATTCTTTTACGCTTAACCTCACTGCTTTTCCGATATTAAAGTATCACACACTTTGCCTTCCATGTGGAAATAAATGTCAACCATGAGTCAAATCTATCTTGATCTTATACTGAAATCACTTTATTTTTCAAAAGTAATGACGTGCCATCAGCTTGGATGGCACCTAACATGTCCACTCAGGTTTCAAATGTGACAAGCGCTACTCTGTCTCACCTCATCTCACCTTAATTTGTACAGACTCACGCTTAAATATTGAATATTTTTAAAAGTAGTGCTATAACAAATCCAAAAACCTCCATTACACTACTTGACACTAGGGATGAATTTTTCCTTTTGCCTTGCAAAAGTATTCTCCCCCCCTTGAACTTTTCAACCTTTTGCCACATTTCTGGCTTCAAACATGAAGATATAAAATGTAATTTTTTTGTGAAAAATCAACAAGTGTGACACAATCGTAAAGTGGAAAAACATTTATTGGATATTTGAAAGTTTTTTTTAGAAATAAAAACCTGAAAAAAGGGGCATGAAATATTATTAAGCCCCTTTACTTTTAGGGCAGCAAAGTTGCTCCTGACGTTCAGTGAGGATCTCTGAATGATCCAATGTTGTTCCAAATGACTAATGCTGATGAATAGAATCCACCTGTGTGTAATCAAGTCTCCGTAAAATGCACCTGGTCTGTGATTGTCTTAGGATTCTGTTCAAAGCGCAGAGAACATCATGAAGACCAAGGAACACACCAGGCAGGTCCGAGATACTGTTGTGGAGATTTTATAAAGCCGGATTTAGATACACAAAGATTTCCCAAGCTTTAAACATATTAGATCATATGTTATTATATCATAAGCAATCATATTGAATTGGAAGGAGTATCAGACCACTGCAAATCTACCAAGACCCGGCCATCCCTTTAAACTTTCATCTCGAACAAGGAGAAGATCGATGAGAGATGCAGGCAAGAGGCCCATGATCAACTATAGAGATCTACAGCTCAGGTGGGAGAGTCTGTCCATAGGACAATAATCAGTTGCAAACTGGACAAATCTGGGCTTTATGGAAGAGTGGCAAGGAGCAAGTCATTTAGCAAATTTTGATAAAAAGTCTTGTTTAAAAATGGCCAGAAGCCACTTGGGAGACACACCAAACATATGAAAGAAGTTTTTGGCCACAATGTAAAACGTTTTTTTTGGCGTAAAAGCAACACAGCTCATCAACCTGAATACGACATCCCCATAGTCAAAACAGGACGGTGGCGGCAGAATAATTGTTTGGGCATGCTTTTCTGCAGCAGGGATGGGGAACATGGTAAAAATTGATGGAAAGATGGATGGGGCCAAATATACAACCATTCTGGAAGGAAACCTGTTGCAGTCTGCAAGAGACTTGAGACTGGGACGGAGATTTATCTTCCAAAAAGAGAAAGATCCAAAACATAAAGCAAAATCTGCTATGCAATAGTTCACAAATAAACGCATGCAGGTGTTAGGCCAATTCAAAATCCAGACCTGAAACATCGAGAATCTGTGGAAAGAGCTGAAGACTGCTGTTCACAAACGCTGTCCATCCAACCTCACTGAAGTCGAAATGTTTTGCAAGGAAGAATGGGTGAAAACGTCAGTCTCTCGGTGGGCAAACTGATAAAGACATACCCCAAGAGACTTGCAGCTGTTTTCGCAACAAAAGGTGGCTCTACAAAGTATAAACGCAAGGGGGACGAATAATATTGCACGCCCCACTTGAAGTTTCCAATAAATTTCGTTCCACTTCACGATTGTGTCGCACTTGTTGATGATTTTTTCACAAAATAAATTACAGTTTAATATCCTTATGTTTGAAGCTTAAAATGTGGCAAAAGGTTGAAAAGTTCAAGGGGTCCGAATACTTTTGCAAGGCACTGTATCTGTCAAAACAGCAATGATCCAGAAGTAAAAGCTTTACTTAGCCTTTCCTTTTTTAAAGTTTTTAATTTAGCTGAATTTCTTAATGATTTATTTTGCACAGACTTTTATTTTATGTTTTTGTTATAGACATAAACATTGAAACATTCAAACGCTTGCAACGGACTACGCTTGTACCAAACAGTTACAGGAACACAATGCACAACTGTGAAGTGGTGCAAGAGGTTTTTGAGAGTTGGGGTAATGCTTGAGATTATATGGGAGATGGATGGTTTACAATCTTGCTGCACGTGCAGAGTGATAGAAATCTAGTGGTAGACCAAAGACATAGCAACTGTCTGTGCTAAGTTTTAGTCTGATGGAGGAAAAAAACAAAACTACAGCTTGTCCTTTGTTGTTTCTTAGATATACCCATCTTTTGAAGTATTTATTGAAACGTTTACAACTGAGATTTCTTTGTTAGGAAAGCCATGGATATTTGTAAGCTTTGCTCCTAGATGCACAATGTAAGCGTAGTGTTTCATTCCCATTTTTTTAAACTAAGGATTTACAAAACATTTGCTGATTGGAGAAGATTTTATTTATTTTTTTGTCTGTATGTTTATCGCATTAAACTATCCATTCATCAAATTTGAAATGAAACACTTTTGAGGGAGTTGACTTAACAAATGGTCTTTTTAACTAGTTTATTCCTTCCCAACCTTAATATCCAGAAGAATGTATCATAAATAATGTGTCTCAGTTACATCCTCTTTATATTCTGTCTGAAAGTAGCCTTTTTATATGGGACTAAAATCGTCATATGAGGCTGATAGTCACTGGAAACTCGGCCATTTCAAATGAAATTACATTAATATTTATTTGTCATGATTTGCTTTTAGGGCTGCACAGTGGAGCAGTGGATATCACTGTTGCCATGCAGCAAGAAGGCTCTGGGTTCAATTCCATCTTGGGTCTTTCTGCAAGGAGTTTGCATGTTCTCCCTGTGAATGCGTGGGTTCTCTCTGGGTACTCAGGCTTCCTCCCACAGTCCAAAAACATGACTGTTAGGCTTATTGGGCACCCTAAATTGTCCTTAGGTGTGTGAGTGTGTGTATGAGTGGTTGTGTGTCCTGTATGTCTCTGTGTTGCCCTGCGATGGACTGGCGACCTGTCCTGGGTGGCTCGCTGCTTTTTGTAAGCTGGAGATAGGTGCCAGCACACCCACCTGACCCCAATAGGGACAAGAGTGTATAGAAAATGGATGGATGGATTTACTTTTGATTGAAGCAAAGATGCAGAACAGAAAAGGCAGCAAGTAAATAGTGAAGACGTTAAAAAAAATACTAAAACAGGTTACTTAGACTAAAGAAGAAATCACGGTAAAAAGGAACAGATACGTGGTTGCAACAGGGAAGAAGGAAACAGATGGGACCAGACAGGAGAATCCAGCAGGATTCAGCTGAGAGTGGAGACCAGGGGACCAGAAGACGAGTCAATCCAATCCATGGATCAGGCAAAAACAAATTGACTGGACTAACATGCAGAGAAGCAAAGGAAATATCAATCAAAAGTAGCTTAAGCAGGGATGACAGAAACAGAATGTCACGATCGGGTAAATATGACTCGAGCAGAGGTGGATTGCGAGAGAGAAATTCTTATTTATTGTGAGGATGAATATGAACAAAACAGAAACTGAATATATGCGGCACGGAGGAGGAACAACAAACCCAGGATAAACGCGGGACCGAAACAGGGAACATAAACAACATGGCGCGCAGGAGGAACAACAAAACAAGGTTAAACGCATGACTAGAACTAGGATGGAATATAAAAGAACAAACCTAAACTATTGAGAGGAGCGCGAGAGAAACTACAAGAAACGAGAAAAAATCAACAGCCGAAATAAACTAAGGAAGTGAACGGAAAAACTAGAGAGGGGAGACAGATCAACAGCAGAGAACCAGGCGAGCAGAAGGGAAAACTTACAGAGGGGTGAGGAGAACTGGAACGTGGAAGCACAGCAGGGGAGCAACGAGATGTAAGGTAAGAACAATAATCCAGCTGTGAGTGAATGAGGGAACCGGGCTTATATACTGAGTAGGAGGTGGAGCAGTGGAGAAGATGAGCAGATAATTGGTAACAGGTGACAAAAGATAATGAGGGAACTCAAGCTGTAGGAAACACTCACATAGAGAAAGAGAGAGAGAGAAAAGGGACAGAGAGCAGGGGCAACTGGAGAACACAGCAAAGAATAACAAAACAAAGACTCAACCAAAATAGAAAAATAACCTAAACAAAACAATAACTAAATATAAATAATGATAACAACAACAAAATGATAATGAACTGAACCAACCAAAAACACGGATCATGACACAGAACATATTAATGTTAACTGTCAACGGTAGGAAGACAATTTAGAAAGTAATTTAACACATTGAATAAAGGAAATTTATAAAAAGCTCCAGGTTGTGCATATTAGAATTTCTAAAGCCTACTGAAGAGATGTGATATTTGTTCAATAGTTAAGACATGACAAATCTAGAAATAATGCTAAACCATGAATGAAATGTGCAGAAGAAATATCTTGAGTACTACTACCACCATGAGCTGTCTATCCAAGGTGAATCCAAGAATAAAAAGCCTTGGAGTTGAATAATGTCTGTGAATAAGATGTTTATTATTGGCTTATCTGCAGTAAGACGTAAAAAAAGACACATTCTCTATTTGTTGTTTTGTAGATTCATCAGTGGGCAAAAAGAGCGACAATCCCAAATATCCGTTTTTTTATTCTGTCTAGAAAACGGACATTTCTGGTGCATATCCAGAGTTTTGCTGATATGCACAGTATCTGGTCAAATATGAACCCAATATACATCCTGAAGACAATATATTTTACTTGGATACAAACAATATTCTGATCTTGCCATGTATGTTTTCCGTAAATGTCCAAAGGGCGAAAACACCCAGAATTCCTAAATATATGTTTTTGGATTCAATCTAGAATACGGACATATCTGGTGCATATCCAGAGTTTTGCTGATATGCACCATATCTGGTCAAATATTAACCCCGTATGCAACATGAGGACAAAATATTGTATAGGGTATAGAGTATAGCATTTAAAACGTTGCCATGTATGTGTTCTTTATATGACATTAGATCATATCTAATCAAAGTACTTTAGTCGAAAACTCATTACGTGAATGGCATTTCTGCATGTGTCATATATTGAGTGCATATATCCCTCAAAGCCATATACTGACTCTGGAACCACTAGAAAATATAGACAATATCCAGTGCATATGTAAGGTAAGATGTATGTAACTGCATTCAACAAGATATTGGTGCACAGAGGTTAAAATGATGCAGCAAAATGACACGCTAGATTGCTGCTGATTTTGTACAACCGCATTTGCTTGTTTACTCCCCTTCCCCAAAAGTGGGGGAGTTTTAACACAGCATAGGGCTTTAGTTTTCACTTTGTTTATTAAGAATAGGAAGATAAATTAATTTGATTTAACGGTTTCAGGGAAGATAAATGAAAATATTTTAAAATAACATTCAACAATTTATAAAAGTACAAAGAATAATCTTTATAGTTTATTTGATGTTTAGTCTAATTACATTTGTTTAGTACTTGTTGTCTGAGTTTGGTTTTTTCACAATTACATCAGCAAATAACCAATCATCACTGACTGCTTTTAATCTCTGACAGTATTAAATTGGAGATTTGGGTCTGGCTTTGATTAAATTTAGCCCCTTTGTTTTGAAGCTTTTGTGTGGTGAAACTAAAACTCCCCTCTACTCCAAACTGGTGGCTGCTTCAAACGATCTACCAAACTGGCGCACAAGGTAGGCGTATGAGTAAGGGTTTTTTGTCTTCTGTTGTAAAGTTGTATTGTAGTTGTATGACCTTTTAATTTCAACAGCCCCCAACTGACTCTTACTGAAGAGTAAGCGATACTTCTGTTCACCACAGGGACTCAAGTTTTCTCACAAGGGTGGGTGTCCAGACAGAGATAGATGCACTGAGGGGTCCATCCAGACAGCCTTCTCCATTAACTATAATGCATGTAGATTACCTTTCTAAATAGGCTCCACAAGACAAAGAAGGACACTGATCTTCAATAAAAATCATAATATTACTGTAAAAATCTGACTGCTTGTGAATGTTTTTAATGTATGGCAACATGAACAATTGCAATGTGCTGTTCCCACGTGGATGTTCTATTACGAGTGAAGGTATTTTGGGGATGATGAGGTATTTTACAGGCAGACCCAGATAGTAAACGTTCATACATTGAATGAACCAATTAAAAAAAATTAGTGAAACTTTTAGTGATGATTTGTCATTTGAACCCTATACACAAAAGTATCCTCTGCTGAAATTGAGATGAGTATTAAAACTTAATTGTTTCAATATAATATTGTAATTCTATTCTTCATTTCCTTAGTATAACCTTCCTGGGTTAACAACACTTTATCCAAAGATACTGATGGTATTTTGTGAACTGACTGATCATGTTTGGTGCACTAAAAGTAAATCACAACATATGGTTCTAAATCAAACCTAAAAATGTGCTTTTACATTCGTACATGAATAAAACAAATGCTTATCTGTTCACTTTTTAATTTGTAATTTGTATTTTAATTTGTAAGTTTCTATAAGTCAGTCTGCCCTCTTGTGGTTATATTAATACAGAACAAGCTGAGGGTAAAGGTTGCAGCAATAAATTACACTATTGATCAAAATCTCCTAGACGGCTCTAATCTGTGATTACCTGATCCAATATTGGATCCTCCATTTTCTGTGGGATTCGGAATTTATAAAAGAATCTGTAAAAAAATGCATCTTAAATGTGTTGCTCCTCTCAGAAAAAGTAGAATCAGTCAAAAGAATTGAGCAACAGTTAACAGTTCTCAACAAATCCATGAAATCATAAACTCTGTTGTTTGTGAAATAATGCTTACAGGTCAATTTGTGGCACAACACAGTGGAAATGATATTTTATTAATAGATTTTATTTCCATGAACTTTGAAACTGTATTTTGTCCAATTTCTATTCATTGATTTTTGATTATGTCACTAGATAATTTCATTTGTGGACATTAGCTTGAAATATCACAGGAAAGGCAAATACTGATAATATTTGTCTTTTCATTTTTATACAGAAAAGGTGGTTGGGAGGCATATACAAATAGTTAATTCAAGTAGCTCAGGCATCAGGTTAGAATGTCTCCTGAGAGGGGTAATCCGGATGATGACGATGGATGGATTGATATTAAGACAAATAATAATGTGAAAAATCCAGAATAAAATGCTAAACACAATCGTAAATGAAATGTGCAAAAGAAATTTCTTGAGTACTTTTACCACCATGAGCTGTCTATCCAAGGTGAATCCAAGAGTTGAGCTTAACCAAATGCAGTTTAAATGAAGAATAACATAATTATTTACTAGGTTTGATAAATGGAAATACGTTTGTTTCCCTTTCTTCTAAGCAGCTTTATTGCATAATGTATGTCTTTATGAAGGAGAAATATAAACAGAGTAATGTCCTGTCATCAGGTGGAGGTTTAACGTGCCAAAGCACGGAAGCGTAAGGTTTGGGACAATGGGTGAGACCCAGTTTATACTCCAGCCTGGGCTTCTCTCCTTCAGGGGGTGAAAACGTAAACCTCTGGAGGAGGGAGGTGAAGAAGAGGAATAATTCCATTCTGGCCAGCTGCTCCCCAAGACACGCACGCTTACCTGAGAATGCACAATCATAAAGTCTGATCCACATATTTCATGAAGTATTCAGTTGGATAATAGCGGATCCACTGCAGCTGTAGTTAACGCAATGGTCTGCGATTATTGTAAGAGGATTGATGTGGTATATCACTGAAAGACCACAGTTGAGTTCAGTTTATGGAAAAATGTTAATACAACCAATGCAAAACAAGGTTCTATACAATATAAACAGCATAAAATCCAAATCAATCCAATAGTTGAAACAGATTCAGAATGCAACCCCATGCATTTAGTAGATTAAATAAAACAGTCAAGTTCAGTTCATTATTCCAGCTGCAACAGGGGAGTATAATATTTTCAGTTGCAAGGATGTCTTCAGTTGCAGTGACAGGTCTGAATGACTATCGGCCAGTAGCCCTCACACCGATAGTCACAAAGTGCCTCGAGAGACTGGTTCAGACCCACATCAAAGCCACCATCAATGTCACTGTGGATCCACATCAGTATGCATACAGGAAAAATCGATCCACAGAGGACGCCATTTCCTCCGTGGTCCACACCGCCCTCACCCACCTGGAGCAGAAGGATTCCTACGTCCGTATGCTTTTTGTGGACTTCACATCTGCCTTCAACACCATGATTCCTCAGACTCTGATTAACAAACTCTCCTCACTTGGACTGAGCTCTTCCCTCTGCAACTGGGTCCTGGACTTCCTGACCAACAGTCCGCAGTCTGTGAAGATTCACAACATCTCCTCCCCCACCATCACCCTCAGCACTGGCTCCCCTCAGGGCTGTGTGCTGAGCCCCCTCCTGTTCACACTGCTCACATATGACTGCTCGCCTATCCATCCAGGCTGTCATATGGTGAAGTTTGCGGACGACACAGCAGTGGTTGGATGCATCACAAACCGTGATGAGTCCAGCTACAGGCAGGAGGTGGAACACCTGGAGGGTTGGTGCAGAGATAACAACCTCTGCATTAATGTAAAGAAGACTAAGGAGATGATTGTGGACTTCAGAAGGGGCAAGCATGCCCACCTCCCCCTGCACATGGGAGGATCTGCGGTGGAAGTGGTCAACAGCTACAGGTATTTGGGTGTACACCTGAGCGACAACCTCACCTGGAGCAACAACACTTCCACTCTGGTCAGGAAGGCTCACCAGCGGCTCTACTTCCTCAGGAGGCTGAGAAGAGCTGGACTCGGGAGCTCAGTTCTCACTTCCTTCTACAGATGTGTGGTGGAGAGCGTCTTGTGCTCCAGCATCAACGTGTGGCATGGAAGCTGCTCTGCTGAAGACAGGAAAGCTCTGCAGAGGGTGGTGAAGGCTGCACAGAGGACTGTTGGAGTCAGCCTCCCCAGCACCACAGACATTTACACCTCCAGATGCAGGAAGAGGGCCTCCGGCATCAGGAAGGACCCCACACACCCAGCACACTCACTTTTTGTCCCGCTCCCCTCAGGCAGGAGGCTGCGGAGCATCAAGTGTAAAACA
>JAVLVB010000724.1:3121051-3138134 GCA_032876305.1 Orestias chungarensis
CTGATGTTATTATCTAGGTTATTAGTGACCAAACTGTCCTTAAACCTACAAAGTTCAGTCCGTCCATAACTCATACGCATAAGGCGCATAAGTTTGGGCTCGGAACCGACGTAAAAACTACGTAACTCAGGGTTTTCACTAGTAGCGTGAGAAGCCGCTGCACTACTGTGCGCCGCCATCTTGTTTTCCGCCATAACCATAACATCTTCACATTATGTGTTCAAATAATGCTGAATCCAGCTACAGACAGGAGGTGAAACACCTGGATGGTTAGTCCAGAGAGAACAACCTCAGCATCAATGTAAAGAAGACCCAGGAGATGACTGTGGACTTCAGACGGGGCCAGCATGCCCACCTCCCCGTGCACATCGGAGGATCCACGTTGGAACATCTGTTACCGTCCTACAGCGGGGAAATTATTTCGCAAGCGCAGCATAGTGACAGGCAATCAAAGAGGTAAGTTACACAAAGGTAAAAAATATCAAATATATAACAAAGAAAACAGAATTAATAATAATAAATTGTACAGTAAGGGCAAAAGATCAGCACTCAATACTGTTCAGTTATAAATGTGCACCAGCGCACACGTTAATAATGCAGGTGGTGCGAAAGTCATCCCTCTCCCATCACCTCCTCAGGAAGGATCTTAGCACTGAGCTGGCCTTCCTCCTGACCACTTTCGTTCTTACTCGTCCTTATGGTGCTGAGCATACTTTGAATCTATGACATGCTCTTGTTTCTGTTTGTTGTTTTTATGATTTCTATAATTGTGATGATTTTTCAAGGGCATGAATTTGTTTGTAATGATTATTTGGGTCAGGTTTCTCTTTAATGTCAAACCTAAATCAAATACAGCATATGAAAATGGCACAAATCTTAATCTTGGCTGTAGTTTTTGTAGAATGAGTCCTACACAATCTCCATTATTACATTTCATAAAATGTACTTAATTAGTTTACTTGTTGTGACTTCACTTAAAATCCATTGTTTCTGTGAGCCTTGCTTTTGACCCAGAATAGAAATGTACTCACAAGGTCAGAATAATTAAGGGGGGGGTGACGTCAAAAAGAAAAAAAGTTATAAACATCATAGTAACATACTAATTACAAATACATTTGACTGCAAATATTCAAAATCTGATTGTTATATTTGTTAAGAAACCAAGCTTTTGCATATACCACAGGAACAGCAGCTGATTTAATTTGGGTTAAAATGGATTTAAATTTAAAGAACAGGAAAAGTAAACGTCTTCATTTTCTAGATTTGACAGCTGAAATTCAGTCATTGCTGTTTGCTGTTTCTTTTTTTTCTGTGCTGTTTTACTCTCGTGAAGATTTTTCACTACAGGTATTCACATAGAAGAAATGTGGAGGGACACATCAAATTAATCAGTCAGTTTTATTCAATAAAGCAGTGACAAATTAATACATGTGGATTACACCCGAGGAATTATAATTAGGTATTAATGTTTATTGATTATATTTAGCAAGTTTCAGGAAATCATTTAATTAGAATAATAAACATTTAAATTTACTTTAATATTATTTAACATGTTTCAGTTGCCGAGACCTAAACAAGGATTATTCATTGTTCTACGACACAGTAATCAGACAACAATAATACTTATTGCAGTAAGTTCTTCAATTAAAACAGATAATTTTAACCATGTGCAGTTACACAAAAGTTTACTTTAAATGTTTTGATCACACATTTACTCTACCATCAAATATTAGATGAGCCAATATTTTTGTTTTTCACAAAGATAGCTAGAGCAGAATACTCTGTATCACTGCATTCAGTTTCTAAGGTTTAACGTGGATTGGCACAGAGTCGGTAAGGTTTTGGACTGCGAGTTCCCTCCATCCTGCACTCCAGACTCGGCTGCTCTCCTGGAGGAGGTGAGAGCTTAAACCTCTGGAGGAGGGAGGTGAAGAAGAGGAACAACTCCATTCTGGCCAGCTGCTCCCCGAGACAAACACGTTTACCTGATAATACAGAGTTTAGCACATTGATATTAGTTACACCATACAAAGTATAGTGTAACTAGTGCAAATTGTGCAAATTGTTTTCTTAAACAGAGTATGAGGGTCACATGAGCATAAAATTTATCCTTTATCTGTTTTTTCCGACCTTCCTACTAAAGTAAGTAAGTAAAACAGTAAATAAAACATGAGACAGCTACTGCAGGTCTATATATATCAATGCTTCTGTTTAATTATTACAATCACAATATACCTCATTATCTTAAACAAAATATCTTTTCAGGAAATTTTACTATATGTTTTACTCTTTTATCTTTTTCTTGTTATTTCAAATTATTTTGTGATTTTTTTTATTTGGTGACTCAACCTTTTTTTTTTATGCTGAATTTAGTAACAAGTACTGCTGCTACTATTTTCAACAATAGAAAGTTGTGGTGTAACAACAACATACAAAAAGATAAAAATAATCAATTGACACCTTCTGCATGTTTTTTACTCAAAAATAAACTGCATATTTGTGAATTTTTCTTCTGTTTTCCAAGTTAGTTTACACAGATTCCATAATTTACCTAGTTTGTACTTCTCTTATAAAGAAAAAAGTTTATTTCTGATTGTTTGAAGGGAACTGTTTTCACAGTTTCTCAGCAGATAAATAATGTTTTTAGAGAGTGTGAAAAAACAAGGACGGTATTTCATAATAGATCAGACATAATGCCAGTCCCATCTCCAAAGTAAATTATAAACGTCTGCATTTCCGATGTCATCACCAGCCAACATTTGTAAACAGGATGAATAATGTGAATCTATCGAAACCTATTAGCGTTTTTTACTTTTTTAATTAGGAGAATTGATTTAAAAAATTTATTTTTGCATTATTTTTATGAACTTTTGTATTATTTATGAAAAAACAACATAAAATTTCTTTCACTCCACAATTACAACTGAAACCAGGTTAAGCTCTGACTTACTCTTATTGTTCTCATTAACATAAAATCATTTAAAGTTTTTCTGCTGGCACAATCTGTCCACCACTTTTTAAAGGATATAATTTAAAGACTAACCTGCTGAAAATGGCAAGAAGGCGTCTCTCTTCCTAAATTTACCATCCTGTTCCAGAAAATGTTGAGGGTTGAAGGAGTGTGGAGTCTCCCACATCGACTCATCATGTAGGACAGAGTGAAGAGTTGCTATGATCATGGTGCCCTGAGAACAGAGCGGTAAAAACATGGCTTTACTGTCCTACTTTTCAGTCAGTTAAATGTTTCAAAAACAGATTTATTAGATTAAGATAGCCCAAACACAAAACAGGTTTGAAAATAATGCCTTGAAGTCCTTCTAAGCATGTTTGCCTTTAAAAATTCAGTAAAGCAATTATAACCAGGGCTTCCTTGGTGGCGAAGAATAAACATGCCATCCAACATGCTTGGAAAACTCTAGCCAAAACGGTGCAGACCAGAGACGGCAGCAAAACACAACCAATACACACAATCTTTGAAGCTAGAGAACGCCTTCTTCATATTTTAATTAGTTGGTAAACATTATTGGGTAATTTTCTGTTTAATAGTAATTAGTTTAGTGTTCATAGAAACTTAGATTGTTTTATTTTTACCTTTGGGATTGTGTATTTATCCAGGGTGGTATCCTTGTTCGCCGTACGAGGCACATTGAGAGGGATAATGTTGCCCATTCTCTGTATCTCATGGATGACTGCATTGGTGTAAGGCATGTTGTCTCTGTCACTCATGGAGGGTTGTCTGGATGGACCAATCACAGCATCTATCTCAGCCTGGACAAGCTCTGCACTCAGAGAAAACAAAACAACCTTTAAATCTGAGGGCTGTACTAATTGTTTGAAATGTCAAATATATATCATCGTTATCCAATAAAAGCCTTATCAGTTAGTAAGTTGTATAAGGTAATAGAGAGGAGCTTTCTAGAGATGCACACACCTTGTATGTCATGATAATAGATCATGTATAGCAGACCCCAGTGCAAAGTTGTGGTGGTGGTTTCAGTTCCAGCACCAAAAAGGTCCATGACGCAAAAACACAGATTGTTAAAATCAAAACCAGAATCTTTGTCTTCTTTCTGTAAAGAAAAGGGGTACAAGTCAGATATGCTTAATGAGAGTATCGATAGAGTAGGACACAGTAAAGCTCCCACCTCTCCCATCTCTATGAGAAACGAGTCGATATAGTCTCTTGGTGATGAAGGGTCGAGGTTCTCTCTGTGCTCTTGGATCTTGATTTTTATGAATTCAATTATGTCATTTCTTATAGAAAACAACTTCTGATGAGGCCCAGGCAACCACTTCATCAGCCAAGGTATTATGTTGTAAATCTACAGAGCGAGAAGCAAAAACTCCTTATAAGAAACCAATCAAAATCTTCTCTTGTAGAGAAACAAAAACGCTTTTAAGATGAAAAAAGTTTAGGTTTACAATAGATACGAGGATTAACTTTATATAGATAGGATTCACCTGTGCTGATAAGCTTCCCTGTAAGCGAATAAACGAATTGAAGCTCTCAATAATAGCCTGCTGCTGCCTGTCATTGTACTCAAATCTGGTCCCGAAGACCAAACAGCAGATGACGTTGGACACTGCTTTGTTTACCAGTGTTTTGGAATTAAAAGGCTCACCTGTAACGTAAAGAAAAATGTGATTCAGATAGTTGCATTTGCAAAGGAAGTTGCCAATTTAGTTTTTAATTTCCATTATAATCTATCAAAGCTTCTGATGCAATTAATCACTCTTTTTTATGTTGCTCACCTGATGCTTTTCAAAGATCATCCACACTAATCTGCTTATTCTTGCCATGTTACTTAATTGTTGTTTTCTCTTATCCTACAGGAGCATCTCAAAAATGTATTTATTTATCCCTGTAATTTAATTTAAAAAGTGAATTTATGTCATTATGCAAATTCATCAAAATGCAGAATGAAATTTTGATTTCTGTTACCTTAATGATTATGGCTGATCTAAATATGTAAATATATCTGTATTATTTTATATATTGGTCCTAAGTAATATTAAAATTGGCTTAGAAATAAATAAATAAAACATTTAAAATAATTATTGGTTAATGAAACACACTCATAATAAAAGTGTTGTTTAGCTTGGACTAACTAATATAAAAATATTATAGAAATATAAATAGTTTGCCTTTATGATCAGCATAAGCCTCTGTGAGGTACTGGCATTCTTGTTGGATGGATTTCTCCAGAGTCTTCTTGCCCAGACCAAAGTTTCTGAGTGTTTGAAGAGCAAATCTCCTATGTGTTTTCCATGGATAACCACTGGAACCTACAAGACCTGTTGAAACCAAAAGACAACGTCACAATGAAGATATTTTTTTAAATTACACTATGGAACAACATTAATGTACTACATTTCTACTGTGAAAACACATAGACTGCAATTTCTGAACGGCACCTTTATTTCCAACTAACTCCTCGAACAGCGGGATGCTGGGACGATCTACAAAGTCTTCTCCCTGAAGGACTAGAGCCTCTCTTGCAAGCTTGTAGCCATTAATGATGACAATCCTCCCGCCAAAGAGGCGAACACTGAAAACGTTCCCGTACTTTTCTGCGAGCTAAGAAAACAAAAATGCCCATAATATAACAGACAGTTTTAATATAAAATCTGTTTCCTCTGACTATCTGTGATTATATTGCGGATATCTAACAGGTTTTTACCTTCTTTTAACAAACCACATTTTGTCTATACTGAATGATATTTGCATTTACATTCTGACTATTTAGATGAAGAAGCATTTGTTTTCCTTTCACCTGAGTAATATATGTCCATAAGCATCGAGTTTGCTTAAAGTACATACATAAAAATGTAAAATGTTACACTGTATTCTTTACTGTGTATGATAGTTGTGTTTATTCAAGGTCTGTATATTAAAAAAAACCTAAATAATCAGAAAAGATACGGACATAGTTCCAGAGCTCTTGTATAACATAGTAATTAAAGCTGTTACAGACTCAATAGGAGCTTTTTTTAGTTGTTTTTCTCAAACTATTACAGTCAGATAATGGGATGAAACTGTAGGTGGTGATCTGGGAAGTAATTTTCTGCTTTTTGGATTCATTTTTTATTTAGAAACATTCTCATGATGGAGTCAGTTGTACCCTGGAGCTCATATCTACATTATTTTAGTTTGAAAAAAGGAAAATAATAAATAAATAAAAGAGGGAGCTTCCTTTTTAGAATGCCTTTCATTTCATGGTTTTTGAAGGTACGTTTCTTACACTCTGCTGTCAAATTCAAATCATTGGGGTGTTTGAATTATTTTTAATGTAAATAAAACTATTTGCAGTTTTATCTTAGGAAACTAGAAAACTAGTAAAAATGATGAAATATCTCTGCGTGTCAAACTCTGTATCTTATGAAGCTTTATTATTAATATTATTTAGCTCATGCAAAACTATTTATTTTCAGCTGCATACCTCAGAGAACTGCAGGTACATCCGGGAGGGATCAATGCGATGCAGATCTCCAATGAAAGGCAGGGACCAGGGCCCAGGTGGGAAGTGTCTGGGGGCCCTGTTCTTCAAAACATCGCTCAGCAGCAGAAAAGCAAGCACGAATATGAGCAGACTCCAGCTGTCCAGCCAATCCAGGCCGAAAACACCAAACGCCGACTCCATGTCTCCTCCTTAAACTCCAGGTGAGAAATGCACACAGGATTTAAAGTTTCAGAAACAGAAACGCAGGGAGACCCCACTCAGAGTGACGTCAGAATCCGACTGGTACAACGTGGACTTTCAAAGTAAAAGCAGCAAACTGCAAAATAATTGTCACGTTGGTGTCATCAGCTAAAGTCTGACAAATATTACTGATTGTAAAAACCTTATGGCTTGTTTTTCTGTAATCAGACCGAAAATAAAATCAATGCATTGTTTTCACTTATCTTTCTGGTTGTTCCACTTATGCTTTCTACATAAGTGTGGCTCCACTTGGATCTATAGGGCTTTTCCTCTAGTAATGTTTACAAGCCTTGGTAAAATATGTTTGTATATTTTACGATTTCTTTCAGTCGGTTTACTGTGTCCAGTTGCTGTGGGAATTTATGATGTAGATCATGCAGTAACAACAGTGTTTATTTCAATTAAAACATTATGAAGAAAATAAAGCTTTTACGAAAGTGTTACAACATGAATCACATTTAGGTTATAAATATATTAAAGGAAGAAAATAATAAAACACAAAAAAAATATGAAATAAAAGGCTTGGTGAACAAAATGCTTTCAGGTGTTTTATAAATTACCCAACACCTATCCTTTATGTATGTGTATTTATGGTTATATTTTGTGAAGTTATTACTTTGTCCTCATATTTGTTCATATCCAAATATTAGACATTTATTATGCAGGAACTACGCCAAAACAAATTCCTTTTATGTCCAATAACGTAGTTGGCAATGAAGCCTTTTCTGATGTCTGAATCTTCGGATTCTGTTTTTCTGCAACACAAACATCAAACCAGAACACAAGAACTGACAAATCTAAAACAAAAGGGGAAACTGTATGGGAACTATTACTTAAAAACAAACAAACAACAACAACAAACAAAAATAATCAGTTTTGAAAAAAAAACAAAACAAAAAAACACAAGGACCAGTAGACTTAAATAATTAATTGTTGTAATCTGATAAATTCAAAAACTCTATGGGTATGATATGTTTTGTATATTTCTAATGATTTATCTTTTTATAAACCTAACACCTTACGGTCATTTATCTGTGTCATGGCTTTACTTTTGTCCCACTGGCTCACAGTTATCAGGGACATTTTGCCCAGTGGTATATTTATCTTATCTAAATATTTTTACATTACATCTGAAGCTGAAAACAACCACTGGGTTAAAGGATACTACATTTCACAACAGCTGTGAAAGACATCAGTTATGCATTTATCAAATGTAATCATTTCATATCTTTAAATTGGTCTTTTATATAATTTATTATGTTTTCTCACATTAATACATCTTATGCTACTTTTTAAGACAGTCAGTATTACATTAAACATTTGACATTAAAATGTTAAATAGAGGTGAATCAAAGCCAACAGAAATCAATTTAAACGGATAAAATATATGAGATTTTATTTCAAGCATCTATAATTAATCAGCCGTACTTCTACACAATTTATTCAAAGTCTCCTTGATTTATAGACTGACTTTAGGTACAGTAGCAGATTAATCTTAACTGTTGTAATATGAATAAACATACCACTGTTATGTATAATTTGTATAATGTCAACACTTCTTTTGGTTTAACGTTGTGTGGCGCAGAGACGGTAAGGTTTGGGACAATGAGTGGCTCCCAGTTTGTACTCCAGACTGGGCTGCTCTCCAGGAGGAGGTGAGAACTTAAACCTTTGAAGAAGTGAAGTGAAGAAGAGGAATAACTCCATCCTGGCCAGCTGCTCCCCGAGACACACACGTTTACCTTCAAATAGACATTGACACACTTTAGTGAAACAAACTGCAATGATTGTTACTAAAATGGCTCATTTGATATATACACACATATACATAGATATACATACATATACACATATATATACATACATATATATATATATATATATATATATATATATATATATATATATATATATATACATAAATATATATATATATATATATACATACATAGTAGCTGATTTTATTTTTACGTAAACTAAAGCAGAATGAAAGAGACATAAAGAGGCTACTAACCTGCAGAAAAAGGCATGAAAGCGTCTCTTTTCTGAAATTTACCATCCTTGTCCAGAAAATGCTGAGGGTTGAAGGAGTGTGGAGTCTCCCACATCGACTCATCATGGAGGACGGAGTGAAGTGTTGCTAGAACCAGGGTCCCCTGAAGAAAACACAAGAGGCTCAGTAAAACATACATTTCTGCTCTGTTTGTCAGAATTTTTTATTCAGTGTAAAGAGTAAAAAATAACTTATGTTCAATGCTATTTTTATAGCAACAAGCTATTAAACATTTTATTGTTAGTAATCTAATTAGTTGTCTTTAATGTGATGATTAATATCTAATAGAAGTAATGTACCTTTGGAACTGAGTATTTGTCCAAGGTGGTCTCTTTGGTCGTCATGCGAGCAACATTGAGTGGCAGGATGTTTCCCAGTCTCTGAATCTCATGGATAACAGCATCAGTGTAGGGCATGTTTTCTCTGTCAGCAACAGCTGGTTGTCTGGATGGACCAATTACAGCATCTATCTCAGCCTGGACACGCTCTGCACACAATCAACACACAACTCACAGTGAGACTGTGCAGTGGGGGGAAAAAAAAGACCTTAAAAATCAAACAGAGCTGGTAGAGTCCACTGCTGGTTCCTTTCAGACCTTGTATGTCAGGATAGTAGATCATGTACAGCATTCCCCAGTGCAAAGTAGTGGTGGTGGTTTCACTTCCAGCAATAAAAAGGTCTAGAGTGCAAGCACTCAAATTTAAGAGATCAAAACCAGAATCTTTGTCCTCTTTCTGCCAAAAACACAAGAGAATGGAGATACATATATAAATTTATTTGACCAACATAAATCAAATAGATGGATATCTAACTATATCTATTTAGTGTTGTCTGTGTGGCACACTCTGTTTTTGTGCAAAGAAAATTTCATGAATAAAATATGGACTTCTTATATGTAAAAAAGTAAGACATCAGACTACTTCCATTGATGTCTGCCAATTTTAACCAACCCCTCCATCCCTAACCATTGTAAAATAGGCTTTTTTGGTATTACGGTTTTTGAGAAATATAGCTCAAGTATACACGCAGAATGCAGGCAACCCCAAGGTCTTTAAACATTAATGGACAAGTCTCATTATTGAAAGCAAAATAAAATTAAGAAGTTAAATACACCATCTGTTTTAGAAAAGAACCCAGATGCTTACGTCTCCCATCTCTATCAGGAAGGAATCAATGTAGTCTCTTGGAGATGAGGGATCAAGGATTTCTTTGTGTTCTTTAATCCGAATATCTACAAAATCAATCACATCCTGTAGAAGGTTAAATATTTTTTTATGGGGTCCAGGTAGCCACTTCATCACAGAGGGCATCATGTTGTATATCTGAAAATCAGAGAATAAAGGCATAAATAAAGATATGATATGAATAAATATATTATTTAAAAGACAAGTTTTGATGCCAGTATTTTAAATTGGCAATAAACAAACATCTTAAAATGATCTGAAATTTTTTCATAGATATTATTTGATCACACGAATTTGTTTTACTGTAAGGACTATGAAGTACACAAGATTCTTTTGAATATTTGGTCAAATAAATTTTGGTGAAAGCAGTAACAAAAATGACAGAAACCAGGATTTCAAATGTTTTTCCTTTTGTTTTTGATTTTTGACAGAACACTTACCTGGACCCAGAAACCTCCCTGTAAACGCAAAATCTCATTGAAGTTCTCAAGAATAGTCATGTACTGTTTGTCATTGTATTCAAACCGATTCCCGAAGACCAAACAGCAGATGATGTTGGACACAGCGCTGTTTATCATAGCCTGGCCATTTAAAGGCTTACCTGTGGAGATTAAAATGAAAGAAGAACTTTTTTTGGAAGTGTATAGATGTCCAGAAAGAAAAGTGTTTTCCTGTCAGGCTACAAACTCAATGCAGTCAATTTTTCAAAAAAATAAATAAAAAAGAAAGCATTGTGAGCCACAGCAAAACAGATGTGCAGTTAGCTGCAAAGGACTAACAATAACAATTGCATAATAATATATGCAAATATTGCAGCAAGAATGAAGGACAGCATATGGTTTTGTTTTTGTGATGGTCCTTTTTTTATTGTACCTTGCTGTTCAGCAAAAGCTTCAGTGAGATACTGGCACTCTTGCTGGATGTAGACCTCCATGGTCTTCTTTCCCAGACCAAAGTTCCTCAGTGTATGAAGAGCAAACCTTCTCTGCACTTTCCATGGATAACCATTTGACATCACAATACCTTTTTTTTTCATTTAGAAAAAGGGAACATGTATTAACACTTGGGTTGAAACAGTCACATCCTCATAACTTAACCTTTAGACGATTTTCTGACAAAATAAAATGCAAATAAAGCTATTAACACCTCTGTTCTTAAAAAGCTCAGAAAACAATGGAATGGTGGGGCGATCCATGAAGTCCTCTCCTTTTTCAACAAGCGCTTCTTTCACATGTTTGTATCCATTAACGATCACAGCTCTTTCCCCAAAGAGATGAAGACTGAACACATTTCCATATTTCTCTGCAAACTGCACAACACATGAAAAGGTGACATGAGTATTCTTACTTTCTTAAAAAAGGCAGATAAAGAGAAGACGATATCTACTCACCCACCAAAAACACTACTACCCTTTTTTATGTATCTCTTTGCCTTAAATTACGTTTGTCATCTCAGAGTAAATCAATGGGACTGTGTGTGTGTCTGTGTGTTTACATATTATATATAAAATACTGTATATATAAATAAGTGGGCCAGTGCGTAAGGAACTATAGGTCTATTTTTTCCTCCCTATTCCGTCCTGCTTCATAATACACGTATTGTTACTTATACAGGATTTTTATACTGATTCAACTTAAAGCAAACACCTTTTTAGTTTAATATGATATAGTAGTTTAATTTCCTGTAATGCTCACTTTTGTTTCTAGATTAATACTTTTGTTTTTTTTCCTCTCATTATTTATGATAGTACATTTCCATTTTGAGGGACATTGTCTGAATCATGTTACTTTCACTATATTTTGTCTCTTCAGTGTGAACTTTATTTTATTTTTTAAAGTGCATTAAAATTTTGATAGGTTGCAAGAGGAAATTAGCTTCTTTGTGGCTCTTTGTGCTCCTATTTAAACTTTGCACATATCAATCAATATGCAACACAAATAAAAGAACACGTTGCAGTTAACTCTTACGTAATGTCAATAAATGTCTGCTTAATACGTGAGCGTATACCTCTTTGAGCTGCAGGTGAAGTCTAGCAGGTCTGATGTGATGAAGATTTCCTATAAAAGGAAGAGCCTGAGGTCCAGGAGGAAAGTTTTTCGGTTTTCTGTTCTTCAAAATATCGCTCAGCAGCAAAAACAAGCAGAAAAATATCAAAACACTTCTGGTGTCTAACCATTCCAGACCGAGAAGACTGTATATAGCCTCCATTTCTGCAAGACTCCACTGGGACAGTTTCGGGTCTTTCAAGGGGGTGGAAAATATTGAATTACTGAGCGCACTTGTTTTCAAACTAAAAGCCGATCTCCCTTTCTCTGTGCGGATTTCTCAACCTTCAATGGCCTTTTATGCATGGGTGACAAACCTGTTAAAGTAGGGCATGGCAGTTCAAATTATGTCATAAACCTAGAAAACCTACTACTGCACATAGGCTGGAGGTTGTTGAAAGCTACTATAAAAGTAGTCCACAAGTACAAAGTTTTTGTCTCAGAATGTATTTTTGTGAGAATTAGTTGAAAATTGTAAAATAGGAAAGTAAAATTATATTTGAATGGAAAAACAATTTCCATGACTGTTTGCTTTGGAAAGAGCACTAGAAACAAAGGTAGTTCATTTACTAGGAAGGCTTGTGTGTTAAAAGTCATAGAATGCCTGCTATTTGATTTATCTTTCTTGTTCGGTGTATGCCCTTGTCAGATATATTTTCAGAAAGTAACAAAGAATAAAAAAATTTTTCCAGCTTCTATCTCCTCAGATAACTATGTTAATTTGATTATGATCTCCATTTTTTTTGTAAGCTTTAACACTCATTTATTATGTACACTTTGCAAGTGCTTGTCAACTATTTGGATAAAGGGACTCAAAATAAGCTTTACTCAATAGTTTCAGATTTCAGATAAAATAGAGGAATGGTTGCAGAATGAGAGGGCTTGAAGACTGGTGGACATGTTTTTTTTTTCACTAAATAAGAAAACCTGTTTGTCACGTATTGTACGATCTGTTTGTTTTGTCATTTTCATGATCTATTGATTCTTTTCCATTCATCACAGGCTTCTTTTTAAATTAATCACTGCTAATGTTACATTAAATATATGTAGTTATGAAAATATGGTGCACCTCTAATACTGAGAGTTAGATATCTTGGAATTTAGAAAAAAAAATCTTTTTTTAAAAATAAAATTCATTTCTGTTCACAGTATCAAGCCAAAATATTATGCAAAACATCACAGATTTAACAATACAACCCCAATGATAATCGTCATCTTGTGTTTTAAGGCGGGAATACGTTTTAAATTAATAAAGATGACATCACACTACATTATGATCATAATATTGACTAAAAACATGTAATTGTGATCTCTTGATTTCCATGCAGTTGTCTTATCTGCATATTATTTAAATAAGGCTTCGTTTGCAAAGCATGATTTAATTTTTATCTATTTCCCATCACCAGGTTCAAACTCTACAACAGCAGGCTTGCCATCTAGTAATTTTTTTATTCAAGACATTTTTGCGAAACATAATATTCCAGAACATGTTAAAATTCTTTAGGTTAAAATATGCTAATTTAATTTACACTTTTCATGTCAAATCAATCCATGAGTTACACAACCATAGCTATACATAATGTATTGAAAAAACTATTAGATTTTATTGATATATATGTTGACTTTAGATAAAACACCAGAGTTAAGTTTTGATATCTTCAACATGTGTCATCTAGTAATATTTTGTAGCAGATTAAAGTTTTGATATCTTAAACACTTTAAAGTAATAAGAAACAGCTGCCACTGGGATCCATAATATCAGAGACAGTGGATTGGATGCAGGGGGCGCTGTCAACACTTCTTTTGGTTTAACGTTGTATGGCGCAGAGACGGTAAGGTTTGGGACAATGAGTGGCTCCCAGTTTGTACTCCAGACTGGGCTGCTCTCCAGGAGGAGGTGAGAACTTTAACCTTTGAAGAAGTGAAGTGAAGAAGAGGAATAACTCCATCCTGGCCAGCTGCTCCCCAAGACACACTCGTTTACCTGAAAAAGGTATTACAACACCTTAGTCACAAAATGTTTACGTACTGAAGTTCTGCTGGCCCGAAGTGGAACAGCGTGGGAATGTGCGACTTTGGTAAGCGCTACGTTTGATTGAATCGGACGATTTCCTGCTGACATCGGGACATAATAAGTTTACTATTGGTGTCCATCTCACCGCTACTTTGCGAAGCAAGCGAAACAAATGAATTCGAGTGAGCCACGCTTCCAGGAACAGATGTGGGTTAGCAGAGAGAATTGTCCAAGAACTCGAGCAGTTTGTCAGAGTTGAGCGCTCGACAACTCTAACAAAATTTGCTTAATCCACTAACTCAGGTCTTTTAAAAATATTTAAAAAAAGAAGGACCGAACAGCATTGTGCGAGCTTGTGTGAGATTCGTGCGCACATGCTTAAATATATTGTTCCTTTAGATAGATCTAAGCTCTCAAATGAGATTCACTGCACTCTCAACCTGTTAGCACAAAAATTACACCATATACAAAAAGCCGTTCAAGGTGAAGTTGCGAGCAGCGTCTTTTAGCGTGTGTCATATATCACAATTTGTTCAACTCTACTTCATACCCTATGATTTTAGGAAGTTATTTGTAAGAGAAGATGTTTTTTCGTAATAAAACTTTTATACTTAATTTATATTTCATTGTATAACAATAAAAAATAAATAAATAAAGGTTGCTACTTTGCGGAACTCACTTCTCGAGAAGATAGGGATGCAAGGGATCACTGTATATCATAAAATGTTTTTTTTAGTAGCATATTTAAACCAAAAAAATATATGATTATTATACAAGATTTTGGTAGCTCTTAAGTAATACATAACTTCAAGTTTGACCTAATATTTAAATCTTTAACTACTTATATTGTTCACTGATTTTATTCTTCCTTATTCCTTTAGAATAAAGAAAATTAATTATTAGACAATTACGCCTGATTTGAAGTAGGAGTAGTCGTAGAGGTAGAATGAATGTGACAGAAACAGGCTACTAACCTGCAGAAAAAGGCATGAAGGCGTCTCTCTTCCTAAATTGACCATCCTTGTCAAGAAAATGCTGAGGGTTGAAGGAGTGTGGAGTCTCCCACATCGACTCATCATGGAGGACGGAGTGAAGTGTTGCTACAACTAAGGTCCCCTGAAGAAAACACAAGAGACTCAGTAAAACATAGATTCCTCATCTGTTTGTCAGCAGTTTATATTCTCAGGAAGGAGAAAAAACAGTGAACTTAGCATATAAAGATCCATTGGAGTACTCTACATCAATTTAATATTACTATTACTATTAGACAGGCTGGGTACTTACACTGTAATAAAAGGTGACCCACTTGATACTTACTGGGTATCTACTAAGGGCTTTTTGGGTATTTGTATGTTAAAGAGATATTTTAAAAATAATTGTTAGTAAATACTGATGTAATGACTTAAAATGAATCAATTATTATTTTAACAATTTAGTTCTGTGTTTCTCAGCTTGTGGGACAGTCAGGATTAGGCTTTTGCCTTTGTGATCAATTTGATGATCAATAGGCAAAAAAAATGTTGTACCTTTGGAACTGAGTATTTGTCCAAGGTGGTGTCTTTGGTCGTCATCCGAGCAACATTGAGTGGTAGGATGTTTCCCATTCTCTGAATCTCATGGATAACAGCATCAGTGTAGGGCATGTTTTCTCTGTCAGCCACAGCAGGTTGTCTGGATGGACCAATTACAGCATCTATCTCAGCCTGGACGCGCTCTGCACACAATCCGCAAACAACTCACAGTGAGACTGTGCAGTGGGTAAACCTAATAACTTACTTTTACTCCACACGCTGTTTTCCACACACCCTGTATATCAGGATAGTAGATCATGTACAGCAGCCCCCAGTGCAACGTAGTAGTAGTGGTTTCACTTCCAGCACCAAAAAGGTCCAAAGTGCAAGCACTCAAATTTAAGAGATCAAAACCAGAATCGTTGTCTTCTTTCTGCCAAAAACACAAGAGAAAGGAAGAACAAAAGATTCTTAAACCAATTAGTACATAGATCCAGTGCATTTTACTGACGCGTGTGTGCTTATTTTAAAAAAAGTATCTATAAGTACGGTATTTCCTTTTTATCAAGTTAAATGTTGATCTATTTACATACAAAGTTCTGTCTATGTAGCACACAGTGCAGTGGAGAAGATAAGTGGAAAAGTCAGACATTTATCTGTTACTATTAATTTTTCTGTTTTTCCACACAAGTACAGCTACTCTCACTTGTATAAGGAAACCTATTCTTGTTTTTGAGAGGAATGCTGCCACGCAAGCTCAGAACTGTACATCAGAGAAATAGGTAGGACAGAGCTAACGCAGAACTGTGGTACTTAAATAACAATATAATTTTAGCTTTTTGAACATTTGTTTTTCAAGACAACAGCGGTGTCAAATTACAGTCAAGCTAAGCTTGGATAAAGCAGTTTTTAAGCTCCGGCATATTTTTTTTCAAATAAGTTTTCAAACAAATACTATTTGCTTTTTAAACATAACTAGCATTACTGACATTAAAAGCGACACAGAATCAATACATTGCATACTTTATGTATTTGGAAAAGAACATAGTCCTTACGTCTCCCATCTCTATCAGAAAGGAATCGATGTAGTCTCTTGGAGATGAGGGATCAAGGTTCTGTTTATGTTCTTTGACCCGAGTTTCAATGAAGTCAATCACATCCTGTATAAACATGAATAATTTCCTATGGGGTCCAGGTAGCCACCTCATCACAGAGGGCATCATGTTGTAAACCTGAAGATCAAAGAAGATGTCATCCAAAGGCAAATACATAGTTTTGATGCTAATTTAAGTTTGGTGGTGGGGGGCTTACCTGAACCACAAACCCCCCCTGTAAGCGCACAATCTCATTAAAGGTCTCAAGAATAGTCTGATAGTGTCAGGTTGAGTCATTTTGTGCTGTTCCCTAGGTGGCCACGGGGGTTGCTGTGACGGGGCTCCAGGATGGAGTCCCGTGGTTCCCAGGTGTTTCGGGTTGGCACTGATGAGCAGAGCAGTATAAGAGGAGTGTGGATCCACTATTCGGCGCCTGAGTGTTGCCCTTAATACGGTAACACTAGACCTCAGTGCCAGTTT
>JAVLVB010000724.1:3138234-3164419 GCA_032876305.1 Orestias chungarensis
TCCTGCGTCAAGCCTCCCGCTCACTTCCGCCACTCACTGCCGATCGCACGCCCCCCGACACGACTGCCCTCTCCGAGTCACCGCTGGACCCAACCCCTGCCTGAGTCACCACCCTCTTTCAATAAAAACAACAAAACTGTACCTTCTGAGTGTCTCTGCCTTTGTGGGTCGGAAAACCTAAAAACCCGACATGACAGATAGCTCTTGTCATTGTACTCGAATCGACTCCCGAAGACCAAACAGCAGATGATGTTGGACACTGCGCTGTTTATTAATGTCTGTCCAGATATGGGCTTCCCTTTCAGGGGGGAAAAACATATTATAGACTAATAGCAGTTAAATTGTCTAAACAAATAAAGCATTGTGAACCACAGCAAACAAAAACATATCGTTTGTAATCATGAAATAACAATAATTGCAGCATATTCTGTTTTTTTACTATCCTATTTTTGTTTGCTTATTTTGTACCTTGCTGATCAGCAAAAGCTTCAGTGAGATACTGGCACTCCTGCTGGATGTAGACCTCCATTGTCTTCTTTCCCAAACCAAAGTTCCTCAGTGTATGAAGAGCAAACCTTCTTTGTACTTTCCATGGATATCCATTTGACATCACAATACCTTTATTTATTTAAAAAGGACATGTATTAACACTGAAGCTAGACCAGTCCTCACCCAAGAAATATTATTTTAAAACAAAATTAACAACAAGTTACACAAATACTACCTTTGTTCTTGAAAACCTCAGAAAACGAAGGAATGTTGGGGCGATCCATGAAGTCCTCTCCTTTTTCAACAAGCGCTTCTTTCACATGTTTGTACCCATTAACGATCACAGCTCTTTCTCCAAAAAGATGAAGACTGAAGACATTTCCATATTTCTTTGCAAACTATACAACAACAAAATATAGCTTTAGCATTCTTCCTTTTTTTTTTAAAAAGACCCTACAATGCAGAAATTACAAAAATGAATGGAGGTAAACGTCTGTTCACCAACTAAAAGAAATTACTTTGTTTGAGGCAAAAACTATAACAAAACAGAAATATTGGCTTCACAGGAGGAGAAAGCTGAATTTGAAGCAAGCTAATACTAAAAACATCATGCCAGGGAAACAACAGATATCTCGACAATATCTGTGCTAGACATGTGGTTTGCATGCACAAAGTCTCTCAGAGTTTGCTATATTACAAGTTTGCTTACTTTTTATGGGTGCAAAATATAAAATATTCAAATTTGTCTTAAGAGACATTGTTGGTTTTCCTCCTTCAACATATTATGTCTTTAGTTTTTGACTTATGAATCAATTTAAATCACAACTAAATGACAATCTTGAAGTTACCTCTTACATAAAGTCTTACTTATTATGTGAGCTTATACCTCTGTGAGCTGCAGGTGAAGTCTAGCAGGTCTGATGTGATGAAGATCTCCTATAAAGGGAAGAGCCTGGGGTCCAGGAGGAAAGTTTTTTGGTTTTCTGTTCTTCCAAATATCACTCAGCAGCAAAAACACACAGAAAAATATCAAAACACTTCTGGTGTCTAACCATTCCAACCCGAGAAGACTGACTATACCCTCCATTTCTGCAAGAATGTGGTCCCGTAGGACTGCTTCTGACAGGTGTGGTTCTGTATCGTCAATAACCCTTTATACATGTGTGACAAAGACACTTTAACCTGATAAAGTAGGGCATGGCAGTTCAAATGATGTCATAAACATAGAATGCTATTACTGCAAATAGGCCGTAGGTTGTTGTACTAAAAAATACTATAAATGTAGTCCCAGTAGTACAAAAATTTTTTCTCAGAGTTTATTTTTGTAAGAATGAGTTGAAATTTTCTATAATCAGAAAGTAAAGTTAATTTTTTACCGGAAATACTATTTGTCTATAAATGTTTACTTTGGAAAGAGCACTAGAGACAAAGGTAGTTCATTTACTAATAAGACTGGTGTGTTAAAAGTCAGAGAAAACCCAAATGCATAGTGCTGACATCTCCAACAACTACTTTACACTCATTTAGTGTTAATTTTTATTCTGGCTGACAACTTACTTTGTGAGTAGACCTGTGGTCTGATTAACTTATGCTTTAAAAGTGACAGTGCTTTTTTATTTCTCATGTTATTTAAAATCGTGTTCTATCTGTTGTTAAATATTTAACCTAATTCATCTTTCCTTTTTGGCAAAAGCATTTGACATATATTTATTTTGTTAAAAGAACAAAACGTGTCACAGTTTTTTCTAGTTTTTTCCATCTCCTCAGATAACTATGTAAATTAAATTTTTATCTATTTTTCTGTAAGCTTTAAATCTTGTGAGCGCCTGTCAACCACTTGGAGTCAGGTTGAGTCCTTTCAGTGCACTTTTCAGGTTGTCCACAGAGGGTCACCAGAGCCGCTCCTGCTGATGCATCTGCTCCCCTGGCCAGGTGCATCCAGTTGGTGGTGATGAGCTGGACCAGCTTAAAATGAGCGGTGGATCAGCTAATCGTTGCTTGAGTATTAGATGCTATTAGCTCCACCACTCACCATCTGCTGTGCCCACCCACTGGACCACCAACCCCTGGATACACTGGAAGGCTCCTCCTGGCATCAACCATCCATCTACAAGTAAGATCTTTCGATCACTCATTGCACACCGCCTGCGTCACCTCCCCCCACTTTGCTTACCTCTCAGTGATCTCCGGTCTCCAACGTCGCCCTCACCGTCCTCTGAGTTACCCGCTGAACTGTGTTGTTGCTCTCCGTCTCTGGATCCCCTCCGTTGCTGGTCATCTCTGATTCCCGTCTGCTGTCAGCTGTTTCTGGAATCCCGTTGCCCTTCGTTCCTGGTTCCCACTCGCTGTTCGCTGTCCCTTGATTCCCCCCGTTGCTGGTCGTCTCTGGTTCCGCTATGCTGTCTGCGGTCACTGGATTACCCACTGTCAATCATCCCTGGTTCCAGAATCCCTACCCCATTCCCTTCAATAAACACAATTATTATTGTACTCCTGAGAGTCCTCGAGTTTATGTGGGTCAGAAGTCTAAACAATATGACACTTGGAAAAAGGGACTCAAAAGCAGATTCACCAAATAGTTTCAGATTTCCATGCATATAAAAGAGAAGAATGGTTGCAGAACATTACGGCGTGAAATACAGGTTGACATGGATCAAAAAACCTGGTTATCACGGATTTTAAAGTTGTGAGAGCAAAGGAAATCCATATGAATATTGCATTAAACAAAACATTCTAATATACACAATAATAAAAGACAACAGATATTAATTTAAACAGGTAAAATCAACTCTAACACTGAATGTTAAACATCTTGGAATTTAGCAAAACAAATATGTATTTTTGAAAAACAAAACAATTCCTTGCTGTTCTCATTCAACAGCTACCATATTATACAATACATAGTAATATGCCAACCACAGATTTAACAATAAAACCAGAATGATAAACATCATCTTAAGTTTTAAGGGAGGAACAGATTTGAAATTAATAAATATCATCAGGGTTCAATATGGTTATCAATATTGACCAAGAACATGTATTTTTGATATGTTAATTTTACTATCATGCATGCAGTTATTGTGTCTACATGTTGTTTCATGTTTCATTAAGCTTGATTACATTTTTATTCATTTCCCGTCAGTATATGCAAAATCTACAACAGCACATTTTTCATCTAGTATTTTTTTGTAGCAGATTAAAGTTTTGATATCTTAAACAATTTAAAGTAATAAGAAACAGCTGCCACTTGGATGCATAATATCACAGACAGTGGATTGGATGCAGGGGGGGCTGTCAACATTTATTTTGGTTTAAAGTAGTTTGGCACAGAGACGGTAAGGTTTGGGACAATGAGTGGCTCCCAGTTTGTACTCCAGACTTGGCTGCTCTCCAGGAGGAGGTGAGAACTTTAACCTTTGAAGGAATGAAGTGAAGAAGAGGAATAACTCCATCCTGCCCAGCTGCTCCGAGATATCCCTTTCGTCAGACGGAAACAGTGGTGGCTGGTACCCTAAGGGGATCTCAAATGGAGACAAACCAGTGGCAGCAGAGACGTGAGCGTTGTGGGCGTACTCGATCCAGGGGAGGTGCTGATTCCAGTCGGATTGGTGGGTAGAGGTGAGGCACCGGAGGGCTGCCTCGATTTCCTAGTTAAGTCGTTCTGTCTGACCGCCCCCAGTGCTGAACAAAAATGTTTCCAGACCTGGGAAGAAAACTGGGGGCCACGGTCAGACAGGATATCAGCGGGTATACCGTGAAGACGGAAAACATGCTTGACCAGGCGTCGGGCAGTCTGGAGAGCGGATGGTAACTTACGTAATGGGACCAGGTGACAGGCTTTGGAGAAACGGTCGATAATGGTGAGGATGGTAGTCATCCCTTGAACGGGTGGAAGACCGGTGATGAAATCAGCTGCTATATGGGACTAGGGGCGCTTGGGGATCTCGAGTGGTTGGAGGAGGCCGGAAGGAGGTCTGTTGCTGGTGTTGTTTCTGGAGCAGATAGAGCAGGCTTGTACATATTCACCTACATCCTTATGGAAGTTAGGCCACCAGAATCGGCGAGAGATAAGGGCTATGGTCCGACTGGAACCAGGGTGACAGGAAAAGCGGGACGTGTGAAACCAGTGAATGACTTGAGAGCGGACTGTGGAAGGTACGTACTTGGTTCTCTGACGAGGGGTCCGGGGATCAGGTTCAAGAAGTAGAGCATTTTGGATAATGCCCTCGATCTCTTAGGATACCGAGCCAACCACGCAGTCGGGGGAAATGACAGGAGCTGGATCGGAGATGATTTTGTCAGGGGAGAATTGGCGGGAGAGGGCATCAGGTTTTAGGTTCTTGGAGCCGGGTCTGTAAGAGATGGAAAGGTTGAAACGTGAAAAGAAAAGAGACCAGCGAGACTGGAGAGGATTGAGACGTTTAGCAGATGTTATGTATTCTAGATTGCGATGGTCGGTCCAAACCAGCACCGGATGGTTAGCACCCTCCAACCAATGACGCCATTCTTCGAGCGCTAACTTAATAGCCAGCAGTTCTCGATCTCCCACGTCGTAATCGCGCACGGCTGGTGAAAGACGTCGGGAGAAAAAGGCGCATGGATGGAGTTTGCTGTCCTCCTCCGATCTCTGGGAGAGGATGGCTCCGACTCCTAAGATGGATCTGGTTGGACTAAAATGGGTCTGACTGTAATTCCTAATGAAACTGCGATAGAAGTTAGCTAATCTTAAAAAACTTTGAAGTTGTCGTCTTGTGTCTGGTTTGGGCCATTCGGTGACTGCGAGTATCTTAGTAGGGTCTGCTCGGATCTGCCCGCCCTCAAAGATATAACCCAGAAAAGTTATGGAAGTTTTGTGGAACTCACACTTCTCAGCCTTCACATATAAACGGTTCTGGAGGAGGCGTTGGAGCACAAGTCGGACGTGAGATCTGTGATCGGAGAGGTCTTTGGAGAAGATGAGGATGTCGTCTAAGTAAACAAAAACAAAAATGTTAAGAAAACACGGAGAACATCGTTAATTAGAGCTTGAAACAAGGACGGGGCCTTGCATAAACCAAATGTCATGACTGAGTACTCAAAATGACCAAGGGGAGTTTTGAAGTAAATAAGTAAGTTGTTAATTTCAATAGAAAATGCTACATGTGGAGTAAAGTTATTCATTTTCCATTAGATTTGTGAAAACTAAACATTTTTTTAAGCTACATATGTAACACTTACAAATATCTAATAGGACAAATATTTAATCTTCAAGCCCTTCTACATAGCGCAACATTTCCTTATAAGTACAAAGCTATACAGGAAGTTAAGCTGATTATTTTTTATGGTCTGCTTGTCAATTGTTTTAATAAGCACTATAATAAGAAAGAACATGTTGGTGTACAGAGTTCGAACTGGCTTCCTACAAAGTAACTAAGGGAGCATTTAACAAATAAATGTTGTACTTATCATGTATGTGTACTGTTAAATCTGTATAATATAGTTATTTTTTGAATTATTTAATCTATTTACTGCAAAACTTGTCTTGAATCTTTCTGCATTTATGAGCTGTAAATAACCAGCCTTATGTAAGCTTTCACATTCTTTAGTTCAAGAAAAGATTTTCTAATCTATGGAAGCCTATTTCTGCCACACTGATGAAATTTTGTTTGAGATACTATCTCATAATAATGAGATACAATTTTTTTTTATCAGTGTGGCGGAAATGGGCTTCCATACTGAACAACTGCAATGAAATATCAAAAAGTGTTTTCTTCAAATCAGTCAGCTTCTCTTGTGTCTTCCTCTAGATAGCATGCTGCTTACTTTTCCCCACTGCAACCAGTTGGAACACATCCAACTTTTTTTAATGCGTGTTGAAGGGTCAGGAAGGGGAAATTGTTGCATAACTCGCTGGAGCCTTTGTACTTGCATTCACTTCTCATCCAGTTTGTTTTCCATTTAGATTAGATTCCATTCGTTGTATTAGTTGATTGCTGCTTTTAAACTTATGCTGTTTGGTTGCTGGTTGTTTGGACTCAAAGGCTCTTAGAACAACATGCACATGCAACATGCAACATGCACCCCCACCAACCTCTCTGGCCCCTGGCCGTGCCTCTTCCTGGAAACTAAATGTTTCCAAGCAGAGGAAGTGGTCTTTGTTTCTGTCTCTTTTTTGTATGACCCATTTTATTTCCACACACCATATACTTATTAGAGAAAACATTCAATTAAATCCTTATCAAACCTTCAAAATGGGATTTATGCGAGTATGGTAATAACGTAATGTTGTGATATGATTTGAAAATATAACACAAAGTGCATACATAGTGTTCCAAAGTGCAGGTTAACAAAAAACAAAAACAAGAACAAAAAAAACCTTGAAACACAACACAGAAACATACTGCATGGTTGTAGCCATGTTCATTGAATCAGCCGGGTCATAAATATCTTATAAATGCTGAATAAGTAATTTAGCAGAGTCTATACACACTGTACTTTATCTTTAAGTCAAAGGAGCTCTTAGCAATTAAGAACCATGTATAAAAATACACGTGAAGAGATGTTTCTTCCAATAACAGATTAGTCTATATATGCTTAGGTAAAGACAATATACTGTTAAAGCACTTATAATCAAATCGATCCAAACCAGCCACCAAAGATTTTCAAAACGTAAGTACTTCATAGCATGTAGTTATAATTGTTAACCTTATTTAATAGAAAAATAACTCAATGTTTAGAAGATGGACAGCAGGTTCATGGTACATAGTTAATTGAATTTATTTTCTTTTAATGAAAAGAAGAAGAGCTGAGTTTAACGAGGTGCAGCGCAGAGGAGGTAAGGCTTGGGGGAACGTATAGTTCCCAGTGTGAAATCCAAACTGAGCTGCTCTCCAGCAGGAGCAGAGAATTTAAACCTCTGAAGAAGGGAGGTGAAGAAGAGAAATAACTCCATCCTGGCCAGCTGCTCTCCGAGACAAACACGTTTACCTAAAAACAAACAAAAATATAACAAATGATATTTATCATCACATTATAAAAAGTATTAGAACGTCATAGATTAAGATAAGAGGTAATTAATGTTGAGGTGGCATAGTGGAAGTAGTTATATCATACAGCGCATTGCTAAAATTGAAATTGTCTCACTGAAACACTACTGCTTGCAACATTTGCAATTCAAACTCAGAATCGTTTAAAAGTTACCCCATATTTACTCTTTATTCTGTACTCTTTATCTTTATTGTCGTCAGATTAGAGGGGACATACAGGCTCATACTGTATCTGTAATCTACGTATAAATCAGCACACAATAGACCAGAGTGACAACCAATTACATTAATTAACTAATTAATGTAGATAATTTTTTAACAATCTCCCACGATTTAACTGGTTTGTGATTTCTAATGAACTTCAATGAGTCTTAAGTGTGTGCAGATGTTCACTTTCAAAACATGCTCTGGATTGCTGTTGTGCTGTTAAGCTTTCCGTTTGCTTTAGTTACTCAAGTTTGTTTGTTTCTTTTGAGTAGATGAGATCTTAACATAACATGCTGCTCTCACTGACGTATTTCCTGTGTTAGCAGTTTTGTAGAGAGGCTGGAGATTTTTCCTGCTGAAAAATAGTTGGGGTTCACCATTGGGAGGTCTTCATTCCATTTACTTCACACAGAAACCAATAAAACATATACCCCTAAATGGGCAAATACTCTCAAACTTCAGTGCTATTTTGAGTCATAACAGGCATGTTTTACAAGTGGATAAAAAATTTGAGTACTCAGAAAACCACACAGCAGAGCATAAGCTGTCTTTCACCATCTAGAGGCAAATAAATTAAATTAATGTCCAGATGATCAGAACAATCAATTGATTCCAGGTATTTTAACCTGAATTGACCAAGACTGATGACTGGTTAAAGACATGAACGTTTTTTGGGAGGTTATCTGCTCAGAGAATGCTTTACAATTAAGCTGTAATGTGTTACACGCTCTTCACTCTTCAAATGCTGCAAGAAGTGTTAAACATAAACTGAGACATGCCAGTTGCTCATTTGCAAAGTTTAGCAGTGTAAACATGGTAGGGGTTTGTCCTTTTGCTCCTTTTCCGTATTTTAAAGGTAGGAATTGCAGTTGTTTTGCACCCAACTTCTTTTGAAATGAATCGGTGACTAAAAATTAAAATCATATCTGCAAAGGGGAAATTTTTTTATTTGTTTGCTTTGTTTTTTTAATAAGGTGAAAATGTGAAATCATGCCAAACAATTTGATCTGTATAGAGCAAGAAACATTGTATAAACATGTCGTTTTTTCTATTTATTAATTTATTCTGTAAAGACGTCACACAAAGTAGAAGGGAGCTCAACTTTGAAGTACTGAAACAAATGACTTACCAGTAGAAAAAGGCATAAAGGCATCTCTCTTCCTAAACTGTCCATACTGGTCAAGAAAGTGTTGAGGGTTGAAGGACTGTGGAGTCTCCCACATGGACTCATCATTGAGAACAGAGTGAAGTGTAGGTAAAATCAAGGTTCCCTGAAAATGTTTAAACATGTATAGTATTTATAACAGTCACAATATATTTAATTCATTATTCTTAACTGAATCCAGATGTTCCAGTACCTGCAAGCTCCTGCACCACTTACGACCGGAGACCCCGGTATAGGGCCTATCCTTCTTTTATCAATGCTTTTTTAAAGGTTTTTTGGGGGTTAAACGTTCATTCTCAGTGTTATGCCAAAGATAACTGGATTATTTCTTAGAAACGTTATCTTGAATATTGACAAAAGTTGGCAAAAATACAACTTAACAGCAAACTGATCATTTTTTTGTTAAGTGGTTAAGAATTTTAACAATGCACTGTTGGAGTAATAATGGTGGGCAGGCCACTATAGGACAGTTTTCATGTATAGACTATAACGCATTCAATTGTTTTTTCAAAACAAATAAATGTCAGTGAAACTGTATTTCTCGGATTTTGCATCTAATTATATCTAGACTTGATGTGAAGCTTTTTGAGGCCTTATAGCCACCTAATATTAGCCACAGTCACATTTTCACATAGGTGGGTTTAGATGTTTTTTACATTAGCTCAGAATAGGTTTTATTAAAAAGAGAGCAATAGTTTTTCCACACCCATGTACCTTCGGGATTGAGTATTTATCCAAGGTGGTGTTTTTGTTTGCAACCCTGGCTAGATTAAGTGGCACGATGTTTCCCATCCTCTGTATTTCATGGATGACAGCATCAGTGTAAGGCATGTTATCTCTGTCGGACACAGCAGGTTGTCTGGATGGACCAATCACAGCATCTATCTCAGCCTGGACACGCTCTGCACTCAGAGAAAACACTCGAGAATATGAGCTTTGCACTCCATAGATTAAGAAATGTTGTGTATAAATTAGATAGTGCAAAGGTATTTAAGATGGTAGAGAAAGCATAGCATTATTCACAAACATGCCTTGTATCTGAGGGTAGTAGATCATGTAGAGAATCCCCCAGTTTAAAGTAGTGGTTGTAGTTTCAGTTCCAGCACCAAACAGATCCAGAGTGCAAGCGCATAAATTGCTGAGCTCAAAACCAGAGTCTTTGTTCTCTTTCTATTATAGAAATAAGAAACAGCAATACACATATTTTACCTGTATAGAGAATACATGAGAACAAAAAAGACTCACCTCTCCCATTTCTATCAGAAAGGAGTCGATGTAGTCTCTTGGAGATGTGTTGTCAAGGTTCTCTTTGTGTTCTTTTATGCGTATTTCTACAAAGTCAATTATCTTCTGTAAAAGCTTGAACATTTTCTTGTGTGGCCCAGGCAGCCACCTCATCAATCCGGGTAGTGAGTTAAAAATCTGAAGAAAAAGAAATGAATGTAGTCAGGCCATATCAGAGTAGAAATAGAGTAAATATATACTTGATGGTTTTATAAAAGTTCCAATTTAACCTCAAATGTACAAAAAAGCAGACAATTGATCATCCAAGGTTTCCTATGTTGACAAAATACATGAAAATCTCCTTCAGCTGCTAGCAAAGTATAAAATATAAAAAACACACATGTGAACAGCTTGTAGTGTCACATAAAGAGTAACGTGTTCTTAGGCAGAATGATTACCTGTGCTGACAAGCCTCCCTGTAAGAGAACTATCTCCTTTAAGTACTGAAGAATAGCCTGGTACTGCTCATCATTGTACTCAAATCTAGTCCCAAAGACCAAACAGCAGATGATGTTGGACACAGCGTTGTTTATAGGTTCCTGGCCATGGAAAGGCCTACCTGTGGAGAATGAAAAGAATGAAAATATTCTGTAAAAAGAGTAGATGTTTGACAACAGTAGAAGAACCTCTAACTTGGTAAATTAATAAAACACAGTCAAGTGAAACAACTTAATGTGACATCTGGCAGTAAATTCAACAGAAAGTCATAGTAAGGTATGAAGAATACCATTTCTGAATACAGAAAAAAACAGAGGGGCTGCAGCAGCGGAGAACGACATCGTGCATGACTTCTGTTTGCAAGATGAGAGAACCCTGGAACAGTTTGTAAAGGCAAACCTGATCTATTTCAGGGCCATAGTTTAGGCGAAAAACCATGAAACCATTGTAATTTGATTGAGGGTCTGAGGTATAACATCCACAGTTGGGGATTTAGTATTGCTTGAGAAACATAAACTATCTGTTTAGGTTTGCTTACCATGTCCTTCCTCTTATGACTAAATTGAACTGATGATTACCTCCAACAGAATTGTTCACCAGTTATCGAACACACATTAATGAAAACCGTTAATGTGGTAACCATTGCAATCAGTTTAATGTTTCGCCCATTTTATTTAGTCAACTTGGTGTAACTCCCACACACAAATTACAATTAATCAAAGTAATTTACATATTAATTTGGCGCTTAATAACAACACCACCTACTGGTTTCAAACATTTACACAAAGTGTGTGAATATGTTATGGCAACTTGGAGCAAACACATGGAGACATGATGTTTTGCATGGTGTTGGAAAAGGAGATGAAACAAATGTGGACATTTTCCTAAATATAAAAACAAAGAAAAATACTGTCACATTTCCAGCCTTACAATAGAGCTTACTTAAATGTGCGGAAAGATTAAGTAACATAAATCTATGTGTAAACAATTTTTTGTCAGAACCTTGTTGTTGTGAGAAAGCCTCTGTGAGATAGTGGCACTCCTGCTGGATGTAGATCTCCATGGTCTTCTTTCCCAGACCAAAGTTTCTCAGCGTATGAAGCGCAAACCTCCTCTGTATCTTCCAAGGTAACCCATTAGACATCACAAGACCTGGTTTAAAAAACACATCCATGCAGTCGGATATTTAAAAAAGCTTACTTAACAATCAAGGGTAAATTATATATATATTTATATATTGTTTACCTTTATTCTTAAAAAACATTGAAAACAGTGGAATGGTGGGGCGATCTGAGAAGTCTTCTCCTTTTTGGACCAGCGCCTCCCTCACGAGTTTGTAGCCATTAATTATCACAGCTCGTCCTCCAAAGATATGAAGGCTGTAAATATCTCCATATTTCTCTGCAAGCTGAACAGACATAAGCCAATGAGGATTTTGCTGCAGTATTTTTCAGCCCTAGATCAATTATTGCTTCAAACTGCAACAACAAACTTGATAGCAACTGAATGAAAGAATAAACAAATCCACAATGAACAAAGTTGCCCCATAAGATAACAGCATGAGTACATGCAGCTACATAAAGGACTGTCAGTTCATACAGAAAATGCTCTTTCACCTTTTGCTATTTTAAAAATACATTTCCTAAAACCTTTTCTTTCCTTGTCATATAAACACTACAAGAACCATAACTTATTTTGTGTAAAGTGACTAAAAATGTATTTTAAAAGAAAGACTATTTGCATCTAAGACTTTTTTAAAGTTATACCGGTCTGCTGAAGATGCTCTGTGTTTTCATTGCATTTATTTTTCAGCATTTAATTTTTTTTATTCTTTTAGTTTTTCAAATTCCATTTCAGGACATAAAATATTCTTAATTAGGATGTTTTAGTTTGCCTAACTTTTGGAGTTTCAATATTATATTAAAATATTGGTAGGAGAGACGAATGCATTCCTCCCTTATGTAACTTCTGCATATGTTAAAAGTCTATGAAGAACCTCTTTGAACTGCAGGTGAAGTCTTGCAGGTTGGATGCGGTGAAGATCTCCAATAAATGGAAGAGCCTGTGGTCCAGGAGGAAAGTTTGGCGGTTTCCAGTTCTTCAAAATATCGCTCAGCAGTAGAAAAACGAAGAAAAAAAGTAGGACACCCCCTGTGTCAATCCACTCTAAACCGAGAACACTACCTATTGCCTCCATCTCCCAACTGCTCTACTAATGCTAAAGGTGAGTCAGTCTCATGAGAGGTACTACAGAGGGGGTATAGCCTTTTCAACATAAAAGCACTTCTGCGCTTGCGTAGGTACACAATTTTCTGTAAACATCAAAGATTGATTACGGCTTCATAGCAAGTTTCCAATACATTTCCATACACGACAATAAATATAATGTCATCCTGTGTCAAAACAAGGCTTTAATCAGGCAGGTAAATAAGGTTTTCATAAAAGCTGTACTAATCAAGCTTTTGTTATCTAATACACTTTATTACTAATAATGAACTAGGGTGAGCTGTTCAGGCAGGTTTATAGACCCACATCACATTTGGATGATTTCTATTTTCTGTGCAAACACTGAGAATAAGGTTCAAAATGTGAGAATCAAGCATAAAAGGCGTGTATCCAATTTTTTAACAATGTGAGTCACATAAAAATCCAAATTTTTGCATTTGAATTTAGAATATTATTAAAAATAAAAAAACAGCATGTGATTCCCATGCATTCACATGAGTTTCACACATTTTGACATCTGATTCACATTTGAATCACTTATTTTCACATGTTTTTACATATGAGAAATATGCAATTACTTGTTCCTGGATGGAACATGGGACATAGGAACAAAATATCTGGGCACATGTGGAGAATGGGATTTAACTTGTAATACATCAGCAAATCTTGAAGGTGGAGATTTACAGGAAATGTGTTTTTTTTCCGCCTAAATTAAGTCTGTCACAGCTGGAAATTTCAAAGTCTTGGAAATGCGTTTAAAACCTGCTATCTATTTTATTGAGATGCACAGTAACATATATAATCATTGTCACCTCAAATCAAGATTTCATTTTAAATTTCAGTCACTGGGAGAAAGGTCTATCCCATAGACACACAGGACAAAGAACAATGCACAAACTAAGACTCAAAGGTCATTCAGAGAACCCAGGAGTGTATTTCAGCTAAGGACCTTTCTGCTGCTAGGCAACAGTACTACTGTAATGTTTATATGGGCTTTCTTTTCTTAAAAATCTCGCCAGACCTCATTTGTCATGTCAGCGTTGTTTTGTTTTTTACGATTCTGCTAATAGTTTAAGCTTTCATGTGTGTACTACGGTACCGTAGGTATTCCTTCAAAATCTTGATCAAAAAAATAAAAGTTCACTTGAAGTTCAAAAACATGTTCTTCAGAATAATTGTTTAAAATATTTGACCTCCTAATGACCTTTGAGCAATATACATTCTTCCAGTCAGCAGCCAACTGGAAATTTTTTCAACTCTGTCCCTGCTGCCTGTTAATGGGTCCAGAGAGGCGAACCCTGTTACATAACTCCCCCCCTGCTGGTTGTCTTCCCCCTGATCCGCATTCCTGTCTTGACACACACAATCCAGCCTGCAAGAACAAGCTCAGATTTTTCTTTTTAGCAGGGAAGTTTAATAGTTTTTTTATCATCATGATTTTCCAAGCGCTTTTTGATCACATCAACTTTACCGGCTGGCTTCTGTCGGGTTTTGTTCTGCTGTTGATTTTTGATGTTTTGAAAAACAGGAGGCCTCCAAACTTTCCACCAGGACCCTGGGCTGCACCTTTTGTAGGAAACATCTTCACACCGCTGGACTTTAAATCAATAGATAAGGTGAACAAGAATGCTTGTGTAAATATAGGAATGTGTATGTAGGTCTCTAGAAAGCAGATTGTAACACTGTAGAGCAGATTTTGTGCTTTTAATCCCATGAAGGAGTAAACAACTGAAATATATTTTCCTGACTCATCATCTTTTCTGCAAATCTAATTTGCAGAAAAGGAAAAGGAATTTGTTTTTGAATGCAGGTTGCAAAGGAGTATGGTCCTGTGTTCAGTTTGAGAAAAGGAAGTCAGAGGCTGGTGTTTATTTCAAGACACAAGATGGTCAAAGAGGCTCTTGTCAACCAGCTGGACAGCTTCGTTGATCGGCCAGTTGTTCCTCTATTTCATGTTATCTTTAATGGCCTTGGTGAGTAGCTAAACAAGTGTTGTATTCATTTGTCAGCCCCAGCCTTTATTGAAAAATCCTTCTCTTTGGTCAATTTCCATTCAAGCTTGCTCCTATCCTGTCTCCCGTTTTATCTAGGACAACACACAGAGACATAATAAAACAAACAAACTTTAGCTGTGCAAGCTAAAGCTTGTATGAAGCCCTAAATCACATTGTGAATGGGTTTCCTCCTTTAAGCCCATAGCGGCTAAGACCACCACATACCTTCCTTTTATATTACACTGCTTGTTTATTTTATGCATTCTAAATAAAATATGCCTTGTTTTGCAGTTCATCTCTGAGCCAACAATGCATTTATTAAACAATGCCAGTGAAATCAAATAATTTTATAAATGAACAGCTATCTGCATAAAAGGCTCGGACTCCTTAACATTTTTCTGAGGGAGTTTTCTGACCCTAACAGAAGCCTAACCCACAACATGCCCTCATCCTATAGCCTCACCCGAGCCCAAAGCCCTCAATGTGGTTTAACTAAAAATTAAGCATCCATCGTTTATTTAAATGTTTCAATGACTACTTGTGCTACAAATGTATTTTAAACTAGTTCTATGTAACATTATTACAGGTATAGCTCTAAGTAATGGATACTTGTGGAAGAAACAGAGGAAGTTTGCCAACACTCACCTTCGCTACTTTGGGGAGGGCCAGAAATCGTTAGAAAAGTACATCGAAGTGGAGTCCAGCTTTCTTTGTGATGCATTCAAAGACGAACAAGGTGACTAGACTTTAACTTGACTGAAATTCCTAAAAGAATTTTCTGCGAAATATATTTTATGCTGATTTAAATGTATTTCTCAATATTTCCAGGAAGGCCATTTAACCCTCACTACACCTTAACCAGTGCAGTAAGTAATATCATCTCCTCTGTGGTCTTTGGACATCGATTTGAATACTCAGATCCAAGCTTTCGAGAAGTTTTGGAGCTGGATAATGAAGCTGTTATTCTTTCCGGTGCCCTTCGGACTCAGGTATTATTTTCTACACATCAAAAAGCAGCTAGTTTCAACCTGTCAGCAACTTATCTAAGAGTCTGTCCAATCAACAGCTGTTTGATGCCTTCCCTGGCCTGATGAAGCACCTGCCAGGACCTCACCAGACTGTCCATTCCAACTACAGGAAGATTCTGACCTTTTTAGAAAACGAGATAGAGAAACACCGAGAGGAGTGGAACCCGGATGATCCTCGGGATTATATCGATGTATATTTGTCAGAGATGGAGAAGGTGAAACATTCGTGTAACAACATTTCTTTCATGCATTTTCGTCAAAACCATTAAAGTTTCTTAAAGGTCTGAAATGAAAGAGCCATCAATAATCTAGATTGAAAGGAAGCTTTAAAGTATTACACAACTTTTCCACAGGATTAGCGTTCCTTAAAAGATTTTTAATTTCTCGCTAGCTACAGTATAAAGTTGTGTGTTTCTGTATTTTCACCATTCCAACAAAATTTGATATAAACTTTCTTTTTGGTGATATTAACATTAAGACAATTACTGATCTAAATGTGGTTAAAGGTGGCTGGGGGTGATCAAACTGCCAACCAAATTTTTCAACATCATTGTGAAGACTAAATTTGGTTTTACAAGAAAAAAAGGCATTTATTTACAAACAAAACATGTTTGTCTTAAAGATAAAATGACACTACAACATGAAACTGTTATTTTACCAGTACTTCCAAGGATAAGTCCCAATCATGTATTATACTCGCCATTGATACAGTTAATCTGTTTTATATTTGTTGCCTAATTTTAATCCCACTTGAAATCTATTATCAAAAATTTCCACCACCAGATAAGTGGAACTAAAAAATAATAAACAGTTTATAATTTCCATTTAGGCGTGATTCAACAAAGCACTTCTTTCCTACAGCAAAACAGTGGCTATTCTATTCTATTCTATTCTATTCTATTCTATTCTATTTTGATCAGATCATTTTCTGATGTATTTTTAGAACAAAGAGGATCCTCAGGCTGGTTTCAACATTGAAACACTACTGGTTTGCACTCTTGATCTTTTGGAGGCTGGAACAGAAACTACTGCCACCACGTTACGCTGGGCTCATCTGTTCATGTTGCACTACCCAGACATACAGGGTCAGCAGCACGTTACAAAACTGGAACACATTGAAGATTGTGTTACATTTCCACAAAGATAGTCTTCGAACAGGTTGCTGTACTTATTTCCTCTTCATTCATTTATTCAGCAAAAGTCCAAGCAGAGATAGACAGAGTAATCGGACAGTCTCGTCCACCCACAATGGCTGACAGGCCAAACATGCCCTATACCGAAGCCGTCATCCACGAGTTTCAAAGGATGGGAAATATTGCTCCAATGGGATTTCCTAAAATGGCAAGTAAGGACACAACACTGGGAGGATACTTTATTCCTAAGGTAGGAAAATATTTACCTGACTTCAAACAAATTAATTTTATCTGATTATATCATTTGTTAGTTGCTGATGTCTGAAAAAGTGCGTTGTCTCTCTTTTTTCAGGGAACAAATGTGACCATGAGTCTGGCATCTGTCTTATTTGACAAGAATGAGTGGGTGACTCCAGATGTCTTTAATCCAGAGCATTTCTTGGATTCAGAGGGCAAGTTTGTCAAAAGAGAGGCTTTCCTGCCATTTTCTGCAGGTTGGTTTTGGGTTCTCTGTTGCACAGCACACTCTCTCTAGTGTTCCTAAGCAATTTCCATTTTAACGCACCACACAAACTACATTTTCTAAATTGTTGCTCATGTTAAACTTGGAATTCTTTGGACACGGGTGAGTTTACCTGCTTTCTCCTCAAATCACGGTGTGTACAATATTACAGTTTGCTTAAGTGGATTTGAAGGGTAAAATTAGTATTTACCTTTGTTGGCTGAACTAAGTTAGATCAGAACCATTTTAGTATAAAAAAATACCCCATGAAGCTAAGACCCTCAGAGTTGCAAAGCGGCCCTGAAAGCAGTATCCACTATGTCCTCTACACATATAGTACACAATGTATTGACAGTTGTTAAAATAATCAGCACTGTCACAGTTGTTAAATAATTTAAATGCATAAAATGGAAAGAAATATTGTCAATAGCTTGCTAATAAAAACAAAACAAAAACATAATTAGCAAATCCCACAGATGTTTTTATTTTATTTACCTGAAGAACGAGAACATACCTCTGTTTGTCCGGGTTCCAATCTTTCGGGTTTCTGTAGTAAACCCAAATACATATTAACACCTTTTAACGCATGTAGAATATATTGTAAAAAGTTCAATGAGTGTAGTTTATCAAGTGTTTTCTGTTTTACAACACAGGTAAACGTATGTGTTTGGGGGAACATCTGGCCAAACTGGAGCTCTTCGTCTTCTTTACATCTATGCTGCAACGCTTCACCTTCACTCCCGTTCCAGGAGAAATGCCCAGCTCAGAGGGCGTGTTGGGTTTTACTCATTCCCCCGAGGAGTTCAGACTACTAGCTGTGCCACGCTGATGTCTCCAGCTAATGCATGTTTAAAAAAAAAATCCTTTTTAATGTCTGAGTAAGGAAGCATCCCTATAAACATCCATCTGCAATAAATGACAATGCGCATTATGATAACGCTAGTGTCTCATATTAAAAGTACCTTTTAAAATAACATACTTTTAATTGGTTTTCCAATCTTAAGTGTCATGCTATTATTACTGCAGCTTAAATCAGAAAATCATTATAATTTACAGAAATAAATTTCTATTCTAATATACTGAATATGGCTTATCCATGTGATCGATAACATTTGTTGGTTTGAATAGTTTGGAGTAAAACCACAGAATACGTGAATGAAAACAAGTGTTAACTCTATATTTACTTGTTATTTGATGTAATAGCCTTCTATTATTACCTATTTTTTTTAACTGGGAGGAGAAGGCACATCATTAAATCTGTGAATCATTTATTGGCCATCTCAGTGAATTGCATATTTCGTTGATGTTACACAAACAGCTTTGTTAACTGGGTTTTGTACCTTTAACCTACTCAGATTTTGTGCTGCATGAGAAGAATTTCTATTAGTTTGTAAAGCAATTAATCGGGATTTGTGTTCTTTGTTCTCTTTTCTGATGTGAAGCTCAGTCCTGGAACAATGTAGACATCTTTAAGTCTGCAAGCATGAAAAGCTGTCAAAAGATTGTGAAGAAGAAAAGCTATTTAGGAGTATTAGTAGATTAGTATTCAGGGTTTTTTACATCAATGTATTGTGTTTTTTGATTATTTAAATTGAAGAAGATTGTATAACCAGTTTACAACACACTAAAGTGAAAAGAAAAACATGTCACTCATTAAATGTAACAAAACCTTATGTGTCTTCATCCCTCTAATCTCGTTGTACAATGGCTATAATGACAATACAAGGCTATTCTATTCTATTCTATTCTATTCTATTCTATTGTATTTATTATAAATATCCATGATAAACAAGATTTTTATCGATGATTAATTTTGCTGACATAATTGCATTAACAAGTGACAACAGTTTATTTCCAAGGACATAACAAGAGAATATAAGGTAAACTTTGATAATAAAAAAAAAGTTTCTCTTATTTCATGAAAATATGTGATAAACCCGATTTTACAGTTTATCTGTACAGTCGTCACCTACCTCTATTTAACCATACATAATAACATCAAAAGCTGAACTCATGCTTTCCATTTGGATCAAGAAACTGGTTTCATCTTGTTCAGAACAACAAAGTAGCCTAATTGAATTACGACTGCAAGACTATGTCTTTATTACCTGTACACACCTACAGATCTGATTCTAAAGGGATTTTTGATTATAAAATAGCTCATTCTCAATCAGATTGGACCTAGAGTTTGTAAAAGCATCCATTTTCAGGTTTGTTACAGACTTTGAAATCACAACAAATTTACTTGGTGCCTTTTGCCCCTAGAAAAGCCAATAATCCTGTTTTATGTTCGTGTTCATTACATCAAATTACCTTGTTTGAACTATGATCAGGGACAGATTAAAGTCACATTTATCTTTCATGGATTACAAAGGTTAGGCTTGACAAGGGGCATGTAGGTGCAGTCTGCAGTGTTTAAAGCACTTTCCCCTTTGTACACTGTGAGCCCTGCTGCGCCTTTCAATGCCTATCAGGTGGCCAAATGCTGCAGACTTCAACTACAAACAGACATCACGAAAACAGGAAGAGAATCGCTGAGATTACCAGAAGAGTTTTTAATTCTATACTCTGTATTTTTTTTTTTTTTACATTAACCATGTGGCTTTATGATATCTTGCTGAGCTTCACCCTGAAGGGGCTCTTCTTGTTTGGTTTATCCTTCCTTCTGATAGCCGACTACCTGAAGAACAGGAAACCGTCAAACTTTCCTCCAGGACCCAGGGCACTTCCCTTCGTGGGAAATATCCTGAATTTGGACAGCAAGCATCCACACCTGTATTTCACCAAGGTATTGAGTTGCATTAGGACAATGTCAAATGGAAACTGAACATTTGTTTAGAGGTAACCTGAATGTTTTTTGGTTTTATAAAGCATTTTTAGTAGTTAAAAATCCATATTAAATATATCATATTATAGGTTTTAGAAAGTTTTCAAAGGGCTGGTCAAATGGGGGGGCATCCAAAATTTGAGCAGTTGAATAATGCTGGTGTCATATTTATGGGGTCGGGGAAAACAGGGGTGTGAAGAACCAGATAGAGCTCAAAACTAAATAAAAAAATGGGTAAAATCCTAACCAAACAAACAAATGTTTTTAACCCATAAGCCTTTTATATTTACAGTAAAAGCACATGGCTGTAAAAAAAAACTGTTTGCCCTTTAAGCAATTAGATTTAAAGACAAACATAACGTTATTACAATAAGATGCAGTTGTCATAGTTTCATTTATGTACTGTAATAAATCAAAAACTTTAATTAGTGAAAACTAATTTCCTCCTGTGAAGTCTGATTTAACTGTGATTAACCACATTTTTGAAAAGATGCATCTTGCATTACATACAAGTCTGACCAAAGCGGTCAATTAAGAAGTCCCCCATATAAAACATCTCTTTCGACATGAAGCGGATTGAAAGATTTGAAAAAGCAATCATGCTCCAATCTAAGGAAATTCCATAACAGATGAGATGTTACTGAAATCTCTCGATCTGAAGCAAATAACAAAACAATTTCTAAGGCTCTTGTCCCCATTGAACTCCAGGAAGAAAATAAAGAAACGAGGAACAGTTGCTGCTACATTTTCCTTACAAGTAAATCTCCAATATATCTAGGAGATCAAAAAAGACCCAGAAAAACACTTAAAACAATGCAGGCTTCACTTATCTGTGTTAAAATTTAAAAACTTTATTCATTGAAGAATTTCTGATGCTCTTTCAACTGATCACCAAAAAGAAAACAAAGTTCTGCCTTAAATTCACCATAACCTACTTTAACAAAACCCAATATTTGAGTGAAAACATTTTCAGGGTTGACAAGAGAAAAGTCAAAACCTTTCGCAAGATATCTGTCTTGTCGCACTTCAGAAAAATGTGTCAAGACAAAATTATATATATATTATAATGACAGTCAAACGCAGCGGTGGTAGTTTGATCAAAAAAACTTTGATTTTACTTTGAAATCCTTAAGGAGATTATGCAAACGTCTTTTTGTGACCTAAAGCTTTGGCGATATGTCAGAAAGCAGTTGTAAATCGGGAAAAGTATTTTATGGAGAATATCCAATTAACCTGCCAGCAACAGGCCTTTGAAGCACAAACACCATAAAAACAGTTGTTCAGCAATTGCAATTTTTCTTTAAAGATATGTGACACACAAAACAAAACAAAAACAGATAATGCGACCATATTTACTTGGATGTGGAAAAGATGTCATTTAGAGTATTAACTGCTTATTACACTCTCCACAGTTGGCCGACATCTATGGAAGCGTCTTCAGAGTCCGCTTAGGCTGGGATACAATGGTGGTTGTGAGCGGATATAAGATGGTGAAAGAGGCCATTGTGATGCAAGCTGAGAATTTTGTGGACCGACCATACAATGCAGTTGCTGACAGGTTTTACACCGAGCCCTCAGGTGCGGTGAACGTTTCAGTTTCATACGACAGACACTGACGATTAGCAATTTCAAAAAAAAAATGTATCTGCACATTTATAACAAGGTGGTCTATTCTTGAGCAATGGTGAAAAATGGAAGAGACAGAGACGTTTTGCTTTATCTACATTACGCAACTTTGGCCTGGGCAAAAACACCCTGGAGCTGAGTATCTGTGAGGAGATTCGGAACCTGCAGGAGGAAATAGAGAGTGAAAAAGGTGGGTTGCATTTAATGTAAGATGCTCGTGCTACTCCTGCAAGTTGTCTTTCTTTTTTTGTACCATGACTTTCTCTTTTGTCCTTTCTCAGGGAAACTTTTCAGCCCAGCAGGTCTCTTCAACAATGCTGTGGCCAACATTGTTTGCCAGCTGGTTATGGGGAAAAGATACGACTACACTGACCACAGGTTTCAGACGATGCTGAAGTACATGTCCGAGGTGATTTGGCTGGAGGGGAGCATATGGGGTGAAGTAAGTTCAATGACCCTGATGTACGATACTTTGTGTCAAATGGTGTGAGTTGAGAAGTTTATAAGAACAAGAAAAATGACGAATGTTTTTATTGCCTTCTTGTTTTTCTTTTGAACAGCTTTATCAGGCATTCCCCAGCGTCATGAAATACTTGCCAGGTCCTCACAACAAAATTTTCACTATTTACAATGGCATACAGAATTTCCTTCATGAGGAAATAGAAAAGCACAAGAATGATCTGGACCACAACAACCCCAGAGACTATATTGACAGTTTTCTCATTGAGATGGAAAAAGTATGTGAGCAATTGGAGCTATTTCGCTTATAAAGCACAGCCAAGTTTGGGCTGCTATGAGTTATTAAACAAACCATCTTATTTACATTCATATGTAGCAGAAAGAGTCTAACCTGGGCTTTACAGAGTGCAATCTGGCTTTCTGCTCTCTCGACCTCTTCCTTGCTGGAACAGAAACAACAGCTACCACGTTGCTGTGGGCTTTGATTTACCTAATAAAACACCCCAATGTCCAAGGTTGGTGGCAGGCTTTCCTCTCTAAAGTCATTACAGTGTTGCTTAAAGTTAAAGTTGTTGCTATATTTTGCAAATGTGAACTAAATTCATTGCTCCATGTCAAATAGGACAGATATCAGTTGCTCAGATTTAGTACCAGTATGGCATTAAGTTGATGAGGGGTATTCCTAATTAATACTACCAGAATACATAAATTAAAGGCTTTCACTCCCTTTTTCAGATTGACAAAATATATTTACAGAGAAATGTGTATTGTATTTTTTTTGCTTGTGTCGTAGTTCCTTTTTCCAAAAAGGATAATGATACAACTAAATATATCGGAATATCAAGCAGAGACAGGTGTAAGTTGTGAGGTAGAAGTGATAAGGTCTAAGGTGATGGTGGGCATTCATCAGGGATCAGGACTGACACCTTTGTTGTTTGCAGCAGTGATGGACAACTTAATAAATTATGTTTTACAACAGCTCAAATGGAAAGATTATAATATGCAGATTATAATATGATTTGTGGTAAGTGGTAAGAGAGTGTCTTAAGACAATAAAAATGTATTGTGTTTATTGAGGCACAAACCGGAAAAACAATGAAGTATTAGAGGTTCCTAAGGTAGATAAGTAACAGAGGTGTACAAAAGAGGCTAAGAAGAGATTATTGGGTGGAGTTAACTGAGACTAGAATCAGGCTGAATTTTACAGAAAGATAGCTGTATGACTGATAGATGAAAAATGAATAAGAGATAGTAAAAATAATTATTAAGAGAAAGAGAAGAAGACACACAACTCGGTGCATATTTCGTTTCAGTTATCTACTTACATGTTTCTCCAAAGTATAATCACTCAAGAAACTTCAGTCCAGCATGTTCTTTTGGTGGATAATTGTTGATGTTTTGTCCCAAACAGAAATTATTCAGGTTTCTGAATGTGCTTAACAGGTTTGATTTCTCAAAAGCTGGTTAAGCAGACAAAACAAAATCTCTTAACAGCAAGCACCTATTACTTTGTTTTCACAGAGAAAATGCATGCAGAGATCGATAAAGTGATTGGACAATCTCGCCAACCCTCCATGGCCGACAGACCTAACCTGCCTTACACTGACGCCGTGATCCATGAGATCCAGAGGATTGGAAACATTGTTCCTCTGAACGGACTCAGGGTTGCTGCTAAGGATACAACTTTGGGTGGTTACTTCATTCCAAAGGTAAAGCTTCTCTAGTTTACCAGCTTCTCTAGTTTACCAATATTGGTCAAGGTGTTGATGGTTAAGGAGCAAGAAGTTTGTCCTGTAACTGGTGGGGTGTGTCTTGGTCATTTGATACAGTATAAAAGCCCCCCTTCCCCATTTACCATTATCTATCTTGTGGATTTGGATGTTTTTAGGGAACATCAGTGATGCCCATGTTAACCTCTGTACTGTTTGATAAAACTGAATGGGAGACTCCTGACACCTTTAATCCCGGACACTTCCTGGATTCCAATGGGAAGTTGGTGAAGAGAGAAGCATTCCTGCCCTTCTCTGCAGGTAAAGCTCATATTTATTATTTCTGGCTTAAGATTTTACACATTGTCTCAGCAGAATAATAAACTTCATATAGACTTAGCACAAAATGTGAGAACATTTCTTATTTTGTACGATTTTTCAGTTGTAAAAATGCTTGTGGGCAATGAATCTCAAACTCTTTGTGGCCTTTTGAATTTAGTCTGAAAGGATGGGGTTAGACTGAAAGGGATTCATAGTTTATCAGAAATAAAGGCACAGGAAACATTTCACCCTGCCTTAACAGAGATCCTGCACCCTATTCCCAATTTCAGGATTCAGTTCACTTGTAGTCGAATCCAAGGTCAGTTCCTCTAGTTAAAAAAAAGACATTGACCCTGGTTGGTAAGCGCAATAAAAGCGCATCATGGAGGGCAAAGTAGGTGTCCTAAACCTGCTCTAAAAATATAAATTTCCACCAGGTTAGCCGAACAGTTGCCAGGCAGATCAATCAAGAATGTATGATATGTAAGAAGGTTTTAAAAGCCATGTGTCTGTGTTCACCCTCCAGGAAAACGTGTGTGCATTGGTGAAGGCCTGGCAAAAATGGAGCTGTTCCTGTTTTTGGTTAGCTTATTGCAGAAGTTTTCCTTTTCTGTTCCCGAAGGAGTCGAACTGAGCACAGAAGGAATAACTGGAGCTACACGTGTTCCTCACCCGTACAAGGTGTCTGCTAAAGTTCGCTGAGATACCTGCAGTTAACACTTGTTTAATGTTTCAAGACATAAATCAGCAATTGGACAAAGCTCTTGTAATTTTTGAATCAGAATCATAACAGTGCATCTTGTTAGTGATAAATGCTGATTGTATTTAGCTTTACTTTACATTCTGGATGAAAGTTGTATGTTAGATAGAAAATATGATACTAGTAAACAATGATGTAACATATTGTGACCGACTGACTCCTACAAGGAGTTGATGAGCATGAAATCCTGGGGAAATATAAACAAAAGCAACAATTACCAAGACTTTAAAACACTCCAAATATTGAAGTAACATTGAAAGCTTTCCATTGTCTTGAATCAATAAAGCAGAAAAAAGAACCTTCACCATTGTTACTGAACATTTTGTCAGGTTCTTTTAACAACACCAGGGACAAGACCCAACCAACATTTTGGCACCACTGGTGAGGAGTTGTTCAAGGCCTTTAAAGCATTGTGTATTGCAAAAAGATAATCTCCCACACATACAAAAAAAAACAAAAGCAAAAAATATATATATATGTGTTATTAACTTGCAAAATTTAGTTTTTTATCCAAACATAGTTACAAAGTTAAACATATAGATATATATCGTTATTATTACTTATATATAATTTGTAATCAGGTCTTCAACCACAACGGCAATGAAACAGAACATTTTTCTTCCCGTGTGTGTTTGTGTGTCTTCACTAATCTTCATTCACATCTGTTATTCAATCATCCAATCATCTTCTCCACCAATCCCACACCGGTTCACAGTATTTAAGCCCTTCACATTCTTTCACTCACCGCTGGATCGTCTGTTGTCTTACCTGTAGCTTTGCCTTCTCGTCTCTCCAAAAACAATGTCGGACTGTGTAGTTTTCTCTGGTCCCCTGCCTGATCGGACCGGTGACGACATGTTTAGTCGCATGTTGTCATTCAACCGTTGGTTATCTAGGTGGTGTCCAGAAAACGGTGTGGGTTACATAGATAATTGGAAAACCTTTTGGGGAAAACCTGGTCTGATCCGGAGAGACGGCATCCATCCAACTTT
>JAVLVB010000724.1:3178589-3258579 GCA_032876305.1 Orestias chungarensis
TATTTAAGTGATTCCATTAAAACTGATGACTAGTTCTATTATCTAAGTGTCATTTAAATTTCCCTTTTAACTTTCAGACCAATATGTCATAGTTGGCCATATCAAATATATTTGACCTAATATCCTTAAGACATAGACACACATTTTACATGTTTTCTACAAAAAAACAACTAAAGTCTACATCATGACCTAGCTGTTACTTATTTCACCAGTTTAGAATCTTGTCTGAGATAAAGGATATCTCTCCCTCGTCATCTAATTCCCTGTTGTCTTTGGGTGTGTGCAGGGGACGACTGTGATGCCTAACCTGACCTCGGTCCTTTTTGACAAGAACGAATGGGAAACCCCCGACAGCTTCAACCCAAACCACTTCCTGGATAATGTTGGCAGGTTCAAAAAGAAGGAAGCATTTTTACCTTTCTCTGCAGGTATGAATGGCATTTAAGTGAAACTCTGCAGATAAACTTATTTTAGAATTCTAATTTTTTTCAAGTAAAGAAATAACTGTGAAAATGAACAAAGACAAAACAGAAATTGTGGTAGTTTTTCTCTTCCCAGGAAAGCGAGCATGTCTCGGGGAGGGTCTGGCAAGGATGGAGCTGTTCCTTTTTTTTGTGTTTTTATTTCAGAAGTTTCATTTTTCCGCTCTGGAGGGCGTTGAGCTGAGAACAGAAGGGATAACTGGCGCCACACGTACACCATACCCATTTAAGATGTTTGCAAAATCCCGCCTTGGCTTGCAGACTAAATGCAACAAACAATGAGCAGTTTGGATGAGTAGAAATGGATTATATTAGTTTTTACTTCAGTGGTTTTAACTCTAGGATTTCAATGAATCAGACTCAGTATGACCCTTTCTTAGAGAAATGAATAAATTATTTATCACAGTAATCACATGTTAAACAAGCATCTACCTTTTTCTTGCATTCAGAAGCACCAAGTATAAAATTTCCAATGTTTTACTCAATTTTTGTGTTTTTAGACATTTTCAATTAAATACAGTATGTATCCCTGAATCCGCCTGATTTGATTTATTTCTATATTATTATTTTTTTGACAGTAAATGTTGCATGATGTGATGACAGAAACCTAAATTACTTTATTGTGTTATTAACATTTCCCCTTAAGGAGTAAAAAGTGATAGCAATAGAGATTTAGCTGACTCTTCGGTCTTAGAAAACAAATTTATTCAGAGAGAAAGCCTTTAAAATTTCTAAAATCCATCATAAATTTCTTTAATAAGTTACACACAAACATCTAGCATTATTTCGGTTGCTGCGATGCCATCTACCTGATTGTATAATCTATTTTATTCAAAGACTGCCTTTAAAAAAAAAAATAATAATCAGCATTGTACAATAATGAGCATTGAAGAAAGAGGTTTGAGTGACATACATCTATAAATCACATGTGGCCACATGACAAAACATCTCTGATGTGCTGCTGACACAACACACAACAAAGTTTCCCAAACAGCTTACAAAGCCTCGTAAAAGCATTACCTACAACCCACAATTTACAATGTATTTACTTCAGACACATTATGGTGGATAAAATAGAAAAAAAAAATCACACATGTTCCCTAAATTAAAGTTGAAAAGTGGGTCCTTCACACTGCTTTAGTCATATTCCGGAAAAAAAATTTACATTCTGGCCAACTTTCCTCTCTGATAGCTGCAGAAGTGTTGATGGTAAACTTCTTGGCCTACGTGTAAAATCAAACCGTGATGTGGGAATACTTTTGTTCGGCAGAACGTAGAAGCAGGCCAGGACTAAAAAAGGAGATGGGTATAGCCAAATGCATGAAATGACTTTAATAATTACATTTAGGAACACGTGTACCCTACACATTAATGTTAATAAATGTGGCCCATCTAATCTGTATCTGTAATCTGAGTTTGTAGACATGTGAAACCAGTAGATATTTTGCTAACAGACCAGATACAGACTGAGAAGGACAAAATACGTATGTACTCCACACTTGTCAGATATTTATTTAGAGAAGGCGCTACGTTAAAATGGTCCAATAAAATGGACTTATGATTGCGGTGGTTCTGTGACAGAATATGAAAAAGTTCAATACTCTTCCAAGGCCGTGCATGTTTACCTGGATGGTGTCAGACTGATGATCTTTAGTGAAAGGTAACTGTTTTTCAAAATGTTCTCCTGTGATAAACACCCTTTAAAAAAAAACTTCTTTTTTTTTTTTACTTTGAGTTAAAATTTACAGGCGCTGTAAAAGCTTTTAACCTGGTTGTGATGGGTTGATGAAAAGCTGGTGTTGAATCAATTTCTGTAATAATGTTTATTGATTTATTAATAATCAAGATATACAGTAACCAAAGAGCCCATCAATTCCCATGGAGAGCAAATAGAAAAGATAGTGGACTATAGCAAAATTTGTCATTGTAGCACTTCAAGTGTTGATTAGACGTAATCCGACTTTATTTGTTCAGATTGCAGTCGAAACTGATCAACTGTTTAATTATAGGACAAAAATATATAAACTAGAAGTGACTGCTTAATGATTAAGAGGTCCTTGGTGACTCGCACCAAATATGGCTGGATCAAGACAACTCATTCTGCTGGAAATCAGCATGGTCTGTGATCATACAATGTTTAAATATCTACACAGCGTTACATTTTATTGGCTACAGCAGTAAAGCAAAGCTAAAACTAAATAGCAATTTCATTTTTAAAAAGTTTTTTTCCCTACATATTTCTGTCTTTAGCATGATACAAGAGTTTGATATAAACTGGTTATAAAAGCTAAATACGAAGATGAAAACAGTAGAGAAGATCGTAATTGCAAATCTACAACTCGCTTTGGCTTTTAGTAGACCTGGGGGGTAATGGCCCTGCATGATTGTCCGTCAGGCTGACCTACAGCAGGGTTTAACCTCACTACCTACTAACCCCCTCTGCTTTAGCGACGGATGAGTAACCTGTCTGATAGGTGCTCACTGAAGGCTGAGAGCAGATGTGTTTAAGGTCACTTGTGTGCTCACGCTGATGTGTATTTTTGCCTCGTAACTGATGTGAAGTGCTGCTGTGGTCTACTTGGAGGTAGAGGCAGGCATGCTGATGGAAGCGGCCCTGCGTGGGGCGTTTGAGACTTGTCGCTGCTGCGTCAGGAAGGACTGGCTGGGTGAGAAGATGGAGCCGGCGCGGCTTCCAAGACGAGATTCCATGGCCAGCTTCTGAAAGTTCAGACTCTAACCGCACAGAAGCAAAAGGTCAATTATTGTTTTTGTTTGCCGATTTAAACATCAGTACAGGGAAAATTAGTAGAAATGCACTGATGGCAGTTTTTTCGCACATTTCTGGTCTGTTTTCAAAAGGTTTGATTTCAGCCAAATCTGTTTTTCTATATTGTAACAAGCTATAAACACTGTAATCAGAACTTTTCCAATCCTATCCGCTATTAGCCTTCATCTATTATGGTAGGAGCAGAGACAACATCCGATTGTGAGTCCAGATGCTATAAAAAGAAGAATTTTAATTACAGCAAAGAAAGATTTTCCAAGGGGTTACCATTTTTTTTTAATCAATTCATAATTTTTCCCTTAATTATAGTGGGAAGGTGCATATTATTATAGCAAAGAAATTATACCTTTTTAGACTTTTCTACAAAATAATACTCCATTTCTGACTAAGCTGGACGTGAGCCTATGGTGGATCGATGCAATCATAAACTTGAACTAAGATAATATGAAGAAAACCTAACATGGCATAATAGCTAAATGATAAAAATCACTTGTTCTGAACTGCTAATGTGAAATATACGCAAACAACAACTGACCACTGAACGCATTCACTTACTGTTCCTAAATGGAAAATGGGTTTCATTACAAAAAAATAAAAATAATCTCAGATAATCTGGTACGAAAAGAAAGGTTGTTTCAATTACTAAAACAAAAATAGACGCACTGCTGTTACAGTGACTGCATGCAGGTTTTTTTACGTGGCGCTATCAAAGTTGCACATTATTTTGAGGTTTTATTAATCATTTCATTAACTGCTAAAACAATCATCTTAGAATCGTGTGTCTTTTTAAATATTGAAAACAAAGCTGTTTAAATTCACCTTGTTATACCAAGCTGTAACAATCAGCTTCTCCTCATACTCTTTTAGCCTGGTTTGCTCGCACTGACGCTGAAAAGACAAAAAAAAAAAATTCACCTTCACACAATTCTTAAACCATCAGTAAATTTCTATTAGAAGCATTTACATAACGGTGCCATTACTTCAAGATTGAGAATCAGCTTTTCCCGCTCTACCAGCTGGCTCTTAAGAGCCTGGATCTCAGCGGTGGCAGGATTCAACTTGGGGTCCAAGGCTCGTATTACCTTCAATCAAAAAGTTAGAGCCATGCATTGTTACGTCACATTACTCCACCTTATCTTTAAGAGGTACTAAAGATACATTAATGTAACTCACATTGCGAGCCTTCTCTAGATACATCTTGTACCTTTCTTCCATGGCTCGCATATCATCATCCTTCTTCTTCAGAGCAGCCATCAGTTCATCCACCTTCAAAGCTGAGAAACAATAAATCACTTTTGTATTATTTGTTACAGGCATAGGAAAAAGAAAACACACAATCAAGCATTAAAAACATACAAGTCTGGGTGTTGTCAGGCTGAAGGTCCTGTAGAAGTTCTTTGTTCTTCATGATTTCATCCTGAGCCTCGTTCAGCTGGGACCTAAGGAATGTTAGGTGATCAACTTTTATCTACTGGAGGACACAAACTCGTTTCTTTGTCTTAAGGTAAACTCACTTACATGTGGGCATCCAACTTTCTCTTTAGATTTGACTGCAAAAAACCCAAAACATTTCATAAAAGTTTAAGGTCAAAACTGAATACAGACATATGAATGGGGGTCTCTGTGTTCATGTCTTAAGGATTTAATACATTTCCAGGCTTAATTGTCTAGTCTAACTATGTCAATAATTAAATTATTAAGTGAATATGTATGAAGGTATTCAAATCACCAAGCAAGTAAGTGAAAGAGGGACACAAATCCTTAACCAGGAAAACGTTTAGTTGAACTTCTAGTTTTTCTTAACATTCTCAGGCTACGGAGGAATTGCACTTTATTGCTGACGGAGCGTATTGGCACACTTACATCATCTGGTTTAGCAGCCCGACTCTGTAGAGCCTTCTGGAGCTCTTCAACCTGCTGCTGGAGCCCACTGATCCGCTCTTGGCTCAATCTTTAGATAAAGAAGCAAGAAGAGAAAAAAAAAAATAGGTAACTTGCAGAAAAAATAAAATAAAAATCAAACACAAAGAAGCCCCGAGTGAAACACACCTGTTCTCTGTGTCTAGTTTACTGTGTGTCTTCTCAGCTTCCTGCAGCTGCGTCTGCAGGGCGGCAATCTTCTCCTGTTCATATTCCTCATGCTGCACTCGTAACAACTTGTTTTCATGCTGCAATCTGATGACCTTTTCTCTAAATAAGCGCAACAGTGAGTACGCTCACACAACAATATAGCAGAAAGAATACAAGGCATACAATGTAGTAGCAAAATACTACCTGTACTCAATGGGAATTAGTTCGGCTGCCAGGTTTTCATGGCTAGGACTCCCAGAGGGAATGATCCCTAAAACAAAATTAAAATAAATAAATGTTAAAAAAGTTTTTTTCTCTTAAAGTTGACTGAGTTTTATGTCATTAAAACTTTCTTTCCACTTGTTAGTTCAGAAAATACCTTTCAAAAAATTATTTGGAATTATCAGTGTGATTCATTTGTGTTTTGTTTAGTCAGTAGGTTTTGACCTTTGAACTCCTCCATAGACACAAATGTTTGTCTTATCTTCTAGTTGAACACTGACTTTTGTCTAAAAAAACAGTGTCTTAGGGTTATTTTCTGACTTTCTGAATGTGTTGGTGATCCGCATTTTGTCAGATGGAACCAGGTTGGTCTGGATAGTTTTTGTTAAAAAAAAAAATCATTGGGAAACAGCCTTTTGGCTTTAATAAGGAAATGATCTATGTTATATCTATCCAAAATATGTTTGTGTGACAAACAATAACAATACAAGCATCATTACTTGATCAATGAGGTACCTGATTGTGAGAGCTGGTGCTGCTGAGCCTGAGTGCATCGCAGCTCCTCGTTTATTTCCTTAAGAGAATCTCGCTCGATGATTATTCTCTAATGGCATAAAGATTGTTTTGTTGTTGTTTTAAAACAAAACTAAGTGGATTTCTTAAACGAATGCATAAATAATCTTGCGAAAAGTGTTAAAGTTGTTAAACCTCCTTTTCTTTCAAGACAGTTTCATGCTTTTCTTCCAACTTTTTCATCTCGAACGCCATGTTGTCTGCACGCCTGGTCTCCTCGGACAACTTGTTATGGAGGTCTTGGACCTTTTAATACAAAAAAACAAAAGTGCTCGGGAATAAATACATACTTCAAAAAAAAAAAAAGTAAGTTAACGCTTTACTTGTCTTTTGTAGGACTCGAGCTGCGCACGGGCCGCATTTGCTTTGCTCAGCTCCTCCTCCAGATCAACACTGTTCTGCATGTAGGTCATGTTATTTTCCTCCAACAGCTTCACCTGCCTCTTTAGATCACCAAGATTCTCCAGTTTACGCTTGTAGGTTTCCACTGAAGCCTCCAACATCACCACCCTATCTGAGCAGTTCCTACAGGAAGAAGAAAAGAAACCCTTTTTGGTCTATAAACTCGGGAGTCAAACATTTACATCTCACTTTTAAACATTGTCGCATCTGTAGTCTTTCTCTTGTGATACACCAATAAAAACCAAACACATTGTTTTGAAGTGAAAGGGAAAAAAATATATATAATCGTTTCACAAAGAAAAGAAACTCTACACCGTGTCGTTCATTTCCATACAACGATGTAACGCCACTGAAAGGCATGGTGCAGTGGAGATGCTTTCTTTAAAGCAGGCCAAAACTGAAAGGAAACCTGTTGGTCTAAGGCTGTAAAATAAGTGATTCTGTAAGGTGGTTATCCTTCCAGCTGGACAGGCCTATCCAATCATATTTTAGAATGGGCTAAACTATCAAGTCCTTAATTGAACACAGTTGTTGCCAGAGGCCTCATTTATAATGTGTAGAGCTGAATTTGCAGAGAATGTTGGTTCTACAAAGTATTTGCTCATGAAAACAAGTGCACACCATACAATTTTAAATTTGTGCACTTTTTTGTGATGGTGTGTCACATCCGGATTAATATCTACTAAGGTTTGTCGTCATCATTAGAACAAGTTCAATCAGCATCAAAACTTTTATAAGCACTCATTAAACATATACCCTATTTAGTGGAGTATTAAGAGTAGTAGAAAATAAGGAAACATTAGTTTAGAAATCAGTGTTGTGCAGGAATCACCGTTACTAAAAAAGACCCAAAAAAACATAGGAATCTTTTTTTTTTCCAAAAACAAACCTTAAAACATCCAGTTCATCCTTGAGAGCTCTTGATTCCTCTGCCAGACTCGTAAGCTCATCATTACGATGCTGAAGTTCAACTAGCTGCTTCTCTAGCTCCTCACAGTGGATCCGGTAGTCATCCTTGGCGGCCTCCAGCCTAGAGATAACACACACATATGAGCACTGGCTCTTGCTTGAAATATACAGCTAAGATACATATGTAGTTAAAGTATACCTAAAGGTCTCCTCCTGCAGAGTCTCCAGTTGCTGCTGCAGCTGACTTTGTTTCCTGCCTGATGGTGTGCTCGGGTCATCAACCGTGTCTAGTTGGCTGGTTCGGTCTGTTAGGACGTCATTCTCGGCCAGGAGGCTGTTTCGCTCTTCAAGGAGAACGGCCACCTGACCCGGAACAAGGATGTTAGCGCAGCTCTCCTTGGGACGTTTTATGTCCTTGTTAAGGCGAATTAAAGTAAGCAGGTAAGAAGCAGTGGTGTTAAATCACATGCTGGCCAATAACAGCATGCAGAGCAAAAAAGTCCCAACTGATAACAGACAGCTGTTATAGCACAAAAAGCATCTCTCTCATCGGTTTTAGCCAACGTGAAGGATCAGTCGTCTTTCCCTGGTTATACCTACACCTGACTCAAAGGATGAATAACAGCCAGTCTCTGTTGGCTATTAGTCCAACTGAATTAGTTGTGTCAGAGCAGAGATGTCACAAGCTGGCAGGGCATCGACCCTTGAGGACTGGAACTAGAAACTCATGCCTTAATCCTGGTTTCCCCAAGGTCAGTGCTCGAGAAGGTCAACCTATATTCAGGCTGGAAGTTCTTCACAAACAAGGATCTCTTTAGGGAAATGGCTTAACATGTCGTTGTTAGTTTCCCCTCTCAAAATGAACAATTAGGTGCATATGCTAGTTTCAAAGTTAAAAAGCTAAATTACTAGTCATTTAACGTCTAAGTTATGCAGTGCTCTAAAAAAATTTAACTATTGTTAATGCCTAATTTAAAATTGTCAATGGATTTTCTAAACGTGAAACCCTACGCGTGACAATAAAAACACAACACAGACTACCCGCTACACACAAACAAAAATTCAGTAACGTCACAAAAAATGTCAAAAAAACCTCACGAGATCAAACTTGAGCAACTCCACACACTAAGCAATCTATCTTGAACAGAACAAAACTAATAGAAATGGTGCTGTCAACTGGAGTGGAAACAGCACAGACAGTGGCTCTACATGCTATGATATAAATGTGACATATGCTTTGTCTTCAGTGTTTGACTTTCTTAATTTTTCATTTTGAAACACGCAACATGCTGGGATATCCAGTTCAAACAATCCAACAAAATGAATTTCCCCGGATTTAAAGTCTGAGCCATCCCGACATCTCAGAGCAGTTTGTTAGACCACACATGTACTTTCTCAGTACACCCTGAAGTCATACAGATTCCTGTTAATCACCCATTCATTTAACTGAGTTGTGTGGAAGCAGGGACACCCCTATAAGATGCAGGGCAGTCAACTCTGATAACCACGGCTAAGAAACCCAATTTTAGATCATCCAAACACATTTCAGACAATAACCCGAGTAAGTACCAAATTCTAATTGTAACACAAAAGCTTCATTTCAAAAAGCTATCCAAACCAACGTTGACCCATGTACAAAACTGATTTATCCTTTAACTTAAAAACTTGTTGTGCCAACCTTGGCAGCATCAGCACCCATCAAGCATTTGCAGCAACTGGCGTGGAGTAGTTTACATGCCCATCGAGGAACTTAGACCAACTCTTTGAAGAACTGTTTTAAACAGAATAAACCATGATGATGTCTAAACGTAGGGACAGAGCACATTGGACCTCTTTAGAAGTTTTGGTACATTAGTGTTTCCCTCTAGATTTAGCAGATATTCTAGAAGTATGTTGTGAAGTGTGACATTTCCTCATCTGTCACCCGTGTAGGTAGCAAAAACAAAGCTAGGGACATAAAACAGCTCTGCAGGCTGTGCCTTTCACTTTAAATCTCTAAGATGCATGGCTTTGCTTTTCCATCGCTCTTTTATATAGTTGATTCTTTAACTCTGCCCTTAACAGGCGCAAGTGCTTCAGATGTTGTTCTGGGTTGTTTTGTGACCTCCTGAATGAGTTGCCATTCCATTTTTAGAGTAATATTAGGAGGTCAGCAACTATTGGGGTTCACCACTGTTCTTCATTTGGCGATTTGGTTTATATTTCAACAAGTCTAACCAACATTAGAAGTCTCCCAAACAGACATATCCACATAACTATGTATAATATAGCTTGAATACCTATTTCATGTTTCTATGATTATGATATAAAAGAGAACTAAGTGGCTATTATAGCTTTCACTTATTGGAATATTGTTAAAATTACTAAAAAAGAATTGCATAACTTATAAGAACCCCGCTTGAGTCCAATGTTAGCAAAGTTAGCAAACATTTTAGCAGCTGGTTAAGATGGGTTTAGTCTCCCCTGAGCCCCACGACAATAAGCTTTCCTTAACTTACCTTGACCAGTCAGAGATTCGAGTAAGGCAGGGAACTGATCAAATCAATCTGCCGAGAGTCGAGGTAAACAGGTGATCAGCCACAGCGCTAAAACTTCGTCTCCCTGCACATCGCTGACCAAGCCCTACTAGCAGTGGCTGAATGCCACAGTGGAACCATTGAAGTCCAGCCTGTGAACCAGCAGTCATTCTGCCACAGGGGCTCCAGACAATAGAGCCAAGCTTCACAGAGAGTTGCAAAACTTCGGGTTCCACTGCAGCAAAAGCACACATGTCTGAATATACAGAGAGCTAAAAATCTGCAAAATATAAGATGTTCCTGAATTCACTTTGTGGGGAAAAAACTTATTTGCTAAGTGGGATTTATGTGGGACATCATGTCTGAACTGAATGAGGTTGTGGGGGAGCTCCATAATCACCTGTAAGTCCAGCTCTTGGCAGCGTTGTGCTAAGGCTTCTTTTTCTGACGTAAGTTCAGAAAGGTCCTCCTTCAGTTTTTTCACCTAAAAAGACGAATTACAATGAAAGGACTGAAACAACAAAAGGTATTATTAAGTGACTCAAATTTATGTATACAGCTCCAATTCAAAACATATGTCATGTCGAGGCATTTGAGAAGAAATACAGCCTCAGGTTATACACGATCAGAATTCAATTCAGATAAATCTAATTTATTAGAGCCTGTCAACATTCCGTCATGTAACACCCTAAAACGTGAATTCATTTTTTCCTCAATTTGGATTTTTTTTCTCTTTTTTTTGTTTTTTGCAACAAACTAACACAAGTTAATGAAAACTGAGGTGGTTATACATTTTTGTAGATATCTATTCATATCATTTGTAGAACTGCCTTTTTCTGCAATAAAAAGTCATCATATCCAACAGCTTCAACCATCTGGAGATCTGGTCTTTAACAAAGATAATCCAGAAGATTGGTGATCTGATCAGACAATCCACATAGTTGCTGTGTCACTGGAAGGACTTTTGGCCAGCTACAAACCCGACATCTTGTGGCTTTTTGATTCCAAAAAATACTTACCATGGTTCTAAACACCCAGATTTGGGGAGAACCCAGTTAGTAGTTGTTCTGTTGGCACATTCATCTGATATAAATCTCAACACCACTGACAAAGTTACTGTGTGGTTGTTGACTACTGGAATGATTAGTTTAATTCAATAGCAATGTCTTGTTACCACACTTTATCATTTCTTAGATTATTTATTGAAACCGTGTACTATGAGATCATACAGTAAAAGCACTGCATGTTGTTTCATAACTTAATCCTATATTAAGGTTTGAATGCTTTTGCAAAGCACAGCATTTTCTTTAACAGCAGCACCTTGATTTTTAGTGGATTAAAAAAAGCCAAACAGTAAAAATTACCAAAAATTAACAGGAAAAAAGATGCAAAGAATGAAGAATTATTACTGACCTGCTCCTCTGGGTCCCCTGACAGCTCCGTTCCTAATGCTCCTGCATTATCTCGTTTCATGAGCTGATCAGGAAAATGTCAACGGTTTATTATATACAAGTAACAAGAGAGGTGCAATAGATTAGCCTACGTAATGATATAACTTGTGATAAATAGCAAAAACAGTGTTAATGTCTTTCTGCTTTGGGTTCAAAGCAAATATAGACCCCAGTATATCTCACTATTGTAACCAAAAACAAATTCCTTGTATGTGTGAGCATACTTGGTCAATAAAGCCTGATTCTGATTCTGAATCTGATATCTCACTATTGAAAAATAATAATAATTGTTTGGTTTTGGCTCTGAAACTAATTATTAGTCGTTTGTTTAGTGGCTGGAAAGATTATCCTTTACCTTCTATATAATATAAACAAATAATATAATTAATATTTATCTGAGTGTGGTTTAAGAATTAAAATCCATGCCCTTATTTTGGAGAGAAAAATGTTTTAATCAAACACCCTAATGTTAAATTTAAATGAGAGAAAATTGTACTGAACCAACCTCCTGGATGGCTTTCATGACCACGTGCTGCACAGACTCCTCCATGGTCATGATTATCTGAATGTATTCTGCCAACAGAGAAGAAAGTCATCTCACCAAGAGGATTTTTTTGTTTTGTTTTTTACCTCAGAAAACTAATAGTTATAAACAACTATATGGGTATATTACATAGGTTCCAGCCATGAAAGCACTGACATACCTTGTTGTTGCTCACATCTGACAGCACAGCCCAGTATGAGCTGCAGCAGCCTTCCCATCTCCACTGGCTCTTCGTGCTCGGCGACCCGTGAAACATCCGGCAAAGGGAAGAAAGAAATATCCTGAGCCAAAACCTGATGATACATTAGAAGAAATAAAACCCTAAGAGAGCCTTCATACATACAAATCTTTTCGAATAGAAACTGTGGAGTTATTACCTCATTATAATAGTCAACCACCTTCTGAAGGATCTTCTTCAGATTGTTCATCTGAGAGGAGAGATTTTTAAATTTGATTAACGTCATTGATCATTTGAACAAAAGTATTTTAAAAAAAATTACAATTTTTAAATTCATACAATACAACCGACTAGGGCTTAATATTATTACGAAAAAATTAAATAACATTGGTGAGTGACACAATAAGAATATGACTTGCTACAAATAAAGCAATATTTGTTTTTGGATTAATCCCTAAACAGGCCGCCTTCTTATCACATTACCTTATACAATATTTTCATGCAGTATTAAACAACCAATATTATAAATATTACTTACATAAAATGAAAAGCCAATGTACTTAATTAACTACTATTCATTGGTGCCTGGTTATCTAATGCTTTATTCAGATATCAATAAAATAAAACTGTCTTTTAGACACTTCCCTGCACAGCCTCTTCCAAGATCTATATAAAAATATCATATGAAGAAGTCTTTTCCCTATTATTGTTGATCCCCAAAAAAAAAAACATGCTGGAAAACATTATCAAATTTGCAACCTAGACTATGAAAAAGCAAATAGTGCAGAGGTATTCCACTTCTAACTAAAGATATTTAGAGTTTTACTGAACTGTTAAATAAGAGTAAAAAATAAAATTGAATTACTATAAAATTATGATCTCCCTATTTATATTAGTGTTTCTTCATAAAAAGTCTAAAAAAAAAGCCATTTCAGGACAGATCATAAGCAGATTGTTCAATTTGTTTCTCAAATACAATTGAAATTCTATACTTAATACAGTAGACTCAGTCTACAAACAACATTCAGCTAAAACCCACCGTTTCCAAATAACAGCTTAGAAAGCTAAAGAAACAAGAGGAATATAAAACCCTAACTTGCAAAAGCACAGACCATAATTCGCCTTCCAAAAAGAAACAAATCTCTGTTTTTGTCAGACGGTCAAATCCTACACAACCCAATATTGAGATAACTAACCTGAAACTAGCAGGTTTGTGGTCAGTATCAATGAAAAAGTGAAGCAAATACCTTCAGTCTCCAATTTTCCCCCACATCTGTTTTGATACGGCTCATCCATGCTTCATTGAACCACGTGGGGTCTCTACGTCACAAACAGCAAGAGAAAAACAGTTTATGACATCTTTTGGAAAAAAATGTCAAATTCCAGCTTTTTTATTTAAAAAATAACTCTTGGAAGCCAGCTTATAAAAATTCCTCTTATTTTTAACAGTTACTCCTTAGTGCAAGTCAATGGCCTTGCTAATTTGTTACAGATACACAAAATTGCACCACTTTCCTTACATCTGATGAAGTGCCTGTGACATTGCTGCTCCAGTGGTGAGCTCCTTCACTGTCCCACAAGGAGCTGAATGGTTGAATGTCTGCAGCTGTGAGGGAAAAACAGGAACAAGGAATTTATAATTATACATGAGCAATTTTCTTATAGGGACAAACATATATATAAAAAGAAAAGATGAAGTGAATAATTAACAAAAAAGGCAACTGCATTTCATTTGTTCTTGAAGTAATGCTCTGGGGATGTCGAACTGTCTGCAGAAGTATATGTACAAGTATGTATAAGTGTTAATATAGAGGCAATAATCTTCACTATGTTTTATGTGTGTGGTATATTGTTGAATAAAAAACATTGGGTGTATTAAATTATGTTAAGTTTTAACTCAACAATTACAGAAATACCAAGTAGGAAAGGGTTAGAAACGCTTTGAATTACAACATTTTAGAGTTAAATGTCTCCAGGCAACCTCAATTTCCTTTTAATAAAGTTGCCCCAATAATAAAATCCATTCTATTGAACTCATGGCTCACATAGAAAAGTACAACTTCAATCTTTAAACATGTGTTTTGCTCTCCCTTTCTTATATGCCATCCTAAATAGTTAGGTTATTGTATAGATTCTAAACTTTTCAAACAGAGTTTTTACAAATGATCGGCTATAAAATATTTTTCATGCAACGTTCCTTAAGATGACATATGTTTTATTATAAACTGAATATATATTTATATTAAGAAAGTAAACTGAAATTTAATTGTCCTAATAACAGCGGAGATTAATTGTCATGTCTTGTACATACTATCAAATCTGACTTAAGTGAGAGTCTGTCAAAGACCTAGGTAACAGACCTAGGTTTGCCGTTCAAGACGAGATCTAAACAAAAGAGAAATTGTGACAATATAAGCCAACTTACTGTTAAACAGGTTCTGTTTTATGATTTAATGTACACACCCTGCCATTTACAGGAATTGCAACATTTTAACCAACCAGTTAAAGGTTGAAACACAAAGACGTTCCCCCGCCAGATCCAGCACTAGCATCAAACATCCCATGTCCCCAACTTTTGCAATTTGTATATTAAAAACATATATAAAGCAACAAGAGCAGTTTGACTTTTTCCATCCGGCCAAAATTATTATTGACATGTACACTTTACATGCAAGGCCCAAATATAGCATTCAAACAGTTCTTTTCAAACACTGATATAGCAATTTAAAAACAAAAAGGCAGTTCTATGTTTTAACATAAAAAACAAAAAACACTTCACTTAAAGTGTCAATCAACCCTGAGAGAAAACTTCAATCAGATGTTATTGCAAAGGTGGCACAAAAGGATTTTCTCATTTAATAATATGAAATAAATGAATAACCTTACTAAACATTCACAGTAAACAAAGGTATTTTACAGTGGTGAAATTAGATTTCTTGTTAAACAGACTTGTATAATAATATAGAGTATAACAATCATGCTTTAAATGACCTGTTTGCAAATATAATAATAATATTAATCATTATACATTGACAGATTTGCACATAGCTTTTAAAGCTAGAAAAAAATAATTTCTCATCATTGTAAATGAATAAAGTTTCAAAATGTGAACCAAAACAGCAGTTTATCCCCCCTTCACAGTTGTTTCCCTTCATCTGCTTAAAAAATGTTAAGGCCAGTCGATTTATTTTGCTTGAAATGGTCGCAGCCTTGTTTTCTCATTTGTATTTTGAATACATTTATTTTAAACACTTTAAGAACTTGAAATATTGGGGTGATTTTCCTTATTTCAAATGTGCCAGGTGGATGCAACTTTATTTAATCTTTCTACATTTTTTACGTCTTCTATTGCTCGTGTAAATGGAAGAAACGCAGATCTGTAGTTTATTTAGCTGCTCTTAAAAACAACATTTCACATATCGTGGTTAGATGCTTTCGCTGTGTGACTAAAACAAGGGATTTTAATTTAATTTCCCTCAAGAGTTTCACCAATATTCAAAATTTAATCAGACAGTTAATACACTTTCAGTGCATTTATTATGTATTTAGACTCTTTTTTTTTTTAGGCTTGCGTGCATGATTTTGCAACGAATGGAGTATTTATTTTTTGGGCACTTTCAGCATTAAATAATTATGAAATATTTGTTTCCATAATACAAAGCGTGCAGGAGGTGTTCCTCACCCTCTAGCGACACTTTGTACGGAGTGACTCCATACTGCTCCGCTGTTGCTACGGTAACCTTGGTCCTTTTAAAGCCAACTGCTCAAATGACCAATAACCCCATCTATCAAGCCGGATACTGTCGTATATGTTTATATAATTTTCCCGTTTATTTTCACTCAGCTAGAGAGTGAGGTTACTTCCCGCAAAGCCCTCCCACCTCCGACAACCAGGTAACTAAAGCACCGCAACTTACCCATATTATCAGGCTTTCCACCAGCGCCGTTTCACTGTTTTCCATCTGTTTCCCTTTTTTAAGTGAAAAAAAAAAGATATATACATATAGTTATAATAAAAACAGTGAAAAATATCCTCCTGCACCCGTGTTAACGAAGCTCTTCCGCTCTGTTCAGCTGCATTTGACCTCACCTGCTGCCAAAGGTAAACTGCCAACGAAAGATACGTAGCTCTATGGCGAACGAGGGCGGTTTAGGCCACAAAATGACGTAAAGCGTTTGTGAATAGCATCGCTGCTAAGCTACTTGACGTTCATTTGCTTGAGGGCGGATTGGATACGATACTAAAAAGCAATACAGGGCCGACCAATCAGCGTTCGGCTCCGAAATAGAATAGGCCAATAGAAGATCAGCGTTGGGATACAGCTTTTTTTTAGCCTGTGTTCGCTGATCAAACAACTTTTTACACTACTATTATCCTCAGTTTACCAGGGAAATAAAAACTATTATAAGTTATTTTATTGTGAAGTGAAATTTGAGAATTTTTTATTTATTTATGAGTCAAAAAGAGGCAATTTCCATTAAACATATTTTATATATGAAAAAAAGTGTTTGATTTATTTATTACGTACTCAAAAAGTATTTTATATAAGTTTGATTTGTGCTAAGAAGGCCTTTTTCTAAAATAAAATTCACAGAGTAGGCAGAAAAAAAGCTAAAACTTGGGAATGTTACTCCTTTTAGCTGTAGATTATGTTATGGTATGTCAGCCCTGTTCTTTACCAGCCTCAAAACTCTTTGGAAAATAACAGTATTTTCGATTTACATAAATTTAATAGGGAAGCAACTGCTTAAAACAAAGTAAGATTGAGTTTCCAAAACTAATAAAGGTATTAAACAGACAAAACACCTTGAGTGTAAGATCTGAAACAGGAGCTTTTTTTAACAAGTTTTTGCTGCTAGTTATATTGCAGTTTATGGATTCTCATTTAGTGTTAAAAGTGTGAGAAATCGATGATGGTCTTATAGCATCTCTTAACAAGATCTTTACCTATTAGACCCAATGATCTTCTTACCTCTGCTTACTATCCTCTCCAAGGCCCTTCTCGTCTGACATATTGAAGCTGAAGCAGCATATTTAAAAACACACTCTCCACCACACTTCTTAATCAGTGGCGGTTTTGGTAAGGAGTGATGTTAGTCTCCTAATCTATCCTGCATGGTTATATCAATTTCCTGTTAAAGTTTGGGTTTTGACCACACGAAACTGAAAACTTCCTGCATACTGCAAGCATTTGGCAAATGCATTTCTTAAAAAATGATATGACCAGAACATCACAGTTTAATACGGCATGAGGTAAATCTGGCCATTACCCATCAGCCTGCAGGGACCTCTTCCTCAATGCCAGTTTTAAATGTCAGCTGGGAAGCCCTCCTGTTTGATCTCCTGATTCCTGCCAGTCTATAACACTGACCCTTACTGACTGATAGCGGCTATTTATAGATGACCGGAAGCCAACCGACTCTCCAGCCTTTATCTGAGGTGCCAGAGTAAATATTTGTCAAGATATTCCTACATTGCACAAAACCCCTGAACCATGCAGAGGTTGACGTATCCGAGGTCAATGTCAGATTCAGTGAGAGAAATTCTGATGCTGACATCTGACATCCGCTGCAGGATCAGGAGCGCTGTTGTGGGTTATTAGTTTAACACTTTGATATATTCATTGTTGAAGAAATGTGGTACAAAATTGTACTTTTATGACTAAATTGACCATGTTTAGGAGCTCTAAACCGTCTATCGGCTCCCTGAAGACATCTCAATGTTTTTTGGCTGCGAAATCTGTGATTGTTTTCTGAAACTCAGTATATACCATGAATACAAAACCAGTTTGGTGTTGGTCTGAGTGTATTGACTCTCCCACTGACCTTTCATCTTTTATCTATGTTTGGATCGGTAGGCAAATCCAAGCCTGGTTGTTGTCTTTTTCCATGAAGAAAGGTAAGTTGCAATTAACTCTTTCAGTCCATTGTAGTCCTCATGGTTTGGTTTTAGTCTGCTGCTAGTGCTCATCATCAGAAAACCTGAATTTTTGTTCTTATGTGAAATATCTGGACTTTATTGGGTGTAAAAGCACTAAAAGGATCACTGGAGTGAATGGATTTGCCAGAGCAGGTTTGAGTACATTATGTTTGCAACAACCAGGTTTTTGGTGACAAATAATCTATATTAAAGTCTAATTAGCTGATTACAGTTCTGAATAAATTCAATGTTCTTTAATAGGATAATAACAAATACAAAAAAATTTCCCAATCTTTGTGTTATTTAATTAATTATATTTAACAGAAATCCAGTGAAATTCAGAAACCATAGCAAGAAATTAGCATTTCTGTTTATTTTTTTACCTGTTTATTTTACTGAAACCCTATTTGTAAAAAATCCTTATAATGTATTCAGGGAAAATGGTCAAAATGTAAAACTTTCAAGACTAACAAACATGTGAGTGCACACACACGCATACATAGACACACTGATGCACACTTTGCATTGACTTCCACTTATTTTCTATTACCTAAAACTGAGCCTTACCTTCAGCCTCACCTAAACTCAACTCTACCTTAGTTGTAAACTTTACCCCTAACACAAGATTCTTCTTATACTTGTACTTCTTGTTATGGGGTCCGGGCTCTTGGACTCATGGGAAGCGGTGGCTTCTCACAATATAGCATTTGTTGGAAAAATACTACACACGCAGAGGCAACCTAACAGCCATGTTTTTAGACAGAAGGAGGAAGCCAGAATACATCTGCTATAAAATGACAATAAACTAATTTGATTGAATATAAAAGAAAGTGTTACAGGTTGTATAATGGTAGTCCTAGTTCTGTACCCTGCAATCAGAAAATAAAGAAATGCATTAAAGAACAAGTGGTTTGTTGATACATTCACCGAGCAGAAAGCGATAAAATTGCAGATTTCTATCGGTTGCATGCATTATCGGGTCCCTAAACAATTTCTCCAAGTCTGTTGAAGGAATCTTCTCTGCTGACATTCTGCTAATGTTCTTGAAATATCAAACAGCCTTCCTTACGCAGTTCTTGGAGACTTTGAATCAGGAGGTCTTGATGCCATGAAATTAACTTAACTTCAACAATGATCTATCTAGTTGTACTTTTTATCTTCTAAGAAAATCCATCAAAGAAAAATGCATCTATTATAACTAATGTAATGAAGATTTTTAACCTTTTAAAAGGCTGACCAGCTCCAGGGCCTATGGACATAACAATGCTGAATTTTTAAACTTCAGTTTTCAGCCTGCAATAAATAAGGTCTAAATAAGTTAACCTTAAATAAGACAATGTTATGTCTTCGGTTGAAATTCCCTGGTAAGTTCTATTAGTATTGGTACGTGTTACATAGATTTCATAACCAAGTGCTCATTGTAAGCCAAGTAATATGTGGAGAACGTTTTGGCAGTGTAAACGTAAAGTAAATTATTGGCTAATTCTGATCCTACCTACCAAACAAAGCATGGAAGGAAATTTAGCTGGCTTCATCTGATCAAATGATCCAAATACTTAATCTGCGACCTAATGGAGTACATGTTCATTCCTTACTTAAATTCACAAGAATCTCACGATCACAGTCGGACTTAAACTCATTTATAGTTTTACTCCCCCTGAGTTTTTATTGATCTGACTCCACCGGCGCTCCCTTTAAGCAGAAGGACTGCAGCTAATATCGGAGGGTGTGGTTGATCATTAACCAGAAGCTCGGATTTATTTTCTACTGCAACGCTGTCAGGCAACACTTTACTTCCCGATAGGAAACAGTGGATACACCTTTCTCTGCCAGACAGGTCTGCTCTTACGAGAACTGCAACCCTGTTGAGCTCATCTCGGTCCAGGTAGGCTGTACTCATATTTACCTGAGCAGAAATTGAGTTTAAACTCTTCACAAAGAAGAAATTTGACTTGACATGTTATCTGTAAGATTTATTTAGGAGAAATTAAGCATTATTGGAGATATCTCTTATCTTTTTATCTTTATATTGTCAATCCTGGTTGTTGCGAATGCACTTCTACATTTAAAGCATGTGATGCTTAAGAAAGTAAAAGGAAATATATCTAATATTATAACACTTTGAGTTGTTCATCTTTTTATTTTACCACTGTCAAACTTCTGAGCATCAATATGTCTGAGTCACAATCAGCCTAGATTGGTGATTAATCAGCCTTGTCACACTCAAGTCAGTAGTGATATGTCAGTATCTCATCCCTGAGATCATGTTTCCGGCTCGTTCACCAACGTCATGTCATGCTCTGTTGCAGACTGGACAATCTGCACCCTGAAGACCAAGTGGGTCAGGATCACCTGTCGTCATCTACGGCTTCGACCTGCACAGTGGACCAGTCAACAATGCAAGCAAGCTGCCATAAGGTGAATGTCGCAGTCACACGCAGTCACAGAGACACCTGTATCCTGCAGGTTCTTCAGTACGTGATTATCGTCATGCCGTCCATCATCCGATCTTCTGTTCTAACAATCACAACTTTTATTGCGGGTCATAATCGGTGTCAGGAGAGTTGACCCCCCCCCCCCCATTTCCTCATATGAGCTTAATCCTTAACCACACACAAGGTCCCTGGAAGGGTTTGGTGTACGTGCTTGCTGTGTCTCAAGAGAAGATTAATCTCACTTGTTCACAGGATTTCCTCTAATACTGGTTTATGCTTTTTTTTAACCACTCATGACATTTGTCTCTCTTCCCATCACCTTGATAGGAATCAACACAGCCATGTCCATCCGTGAGCAACAGAGACTGCCACTGCCCGGTGTGCCTACAGATTGCCATGTTCCCAGTCCAGACCAACTGTGGCCATTTATTCTGTGGTACGGGATTATAAAAACACACACTCTGACCAATAACTATGACTCTTATGTTAGGGTTTCAGGTTGCATTTTCACATTTTCTCAAAATGTAGCCTTGAAATTCAACATTTTTTACTGGGATTTTATGTGTTAGACCAAGATAAAGTAGCGCATAATTGATATTGGAAAGAAAATAGTTTTTTTTTTTACATTGTTTTGAAAAAATAATAGCATTGTGGCAGGTATCAGATAAAACCACAATTATTTATTTACTCCTTGTTTGGTTGAAAGCTAGCTTGCATATCATCCTGAAAAAATGGATGCAGTAAAACAATGTGGGGATACATGTATTCTTTTGCAATGCTTTTTTATTATTATTATAATTATAAATACAAATGTTTTTCTTCCTAGTTATGTGCTACCTTTTTATTACCTCCCAACATAAAAACATGAAAGTTTGTTTTTGCTATGTGACAAAAGGTAAAAAAGTGCATGTGTGAATAGTTAGGTTAAGCACAATATATCATTCAGTCAACAAGGGAGTTAGATTCAGTGTATAGGAGCTGCGGGGGGGCCCCTGATTGTGGCTTATTGATGTGCAGAGGTTCACAGTGTTCACACTTGGGGTTTATCTTTTACTTGAAGAACCAAAAGTGAAAAATATCTCACTATAAGACCTTAAAAAAATAAAATAAAATTGTCGTAGGTCAGATTTCTGTGAAGTTCAACCTCAGACCCTTAACTTCAGCCACGCTTTATTGTATCAAAGTTTCTCATGTCATTTCATGTCATGCTGGGCAAGAAATCGTTTGCTTTCTATATTTGGAAATGTATGTGTCTAGATAGTGATACTATTTATGACATAAACCCACTCCTGTTTCACCATGACATTATCAGTTACTGATTAAAAAGCACATGCTCGCCCAGTGTTACCAGCTGTAAGCCCTAAAGCCGTGCCTCATCTGTGCAGGTTCTTCAAATATATAAAAAAGTAAATCGTCTTTCTTACAACGCTTATAATTTTTGGGACAAATGTGATAAAATTTGTTTTTGTCTCTGCAGCAAACTGTCTGCTCACCTACTGGAGACATGGGGCCTGGTTGGACGCGATCAGCTGTCCTCTCTGCAGACAGAAGGTAGAGTGACGAAACAGCTTTTACTGTAAACTACGATTGCCTTATCAGGGTCAAATGTGTAGTTAAAAAAAAAAGCCTATCACTTTTTCAGGTCAGCGTCCTGTGCAACCTCTTTAAGGAGAGCCGATCAGATCAGCAGTCCGAGAAAGTGCTTGGGGAGATCACAGACTACAACAAACGCTACTCTGGAGCCCCTCGAAAGGTCAGTGTATCCAAAAAAGACTCCTTTTAAGGCGCTGAGCATAACAGCAGATCAGGTTAACAAATAAATATCACATTTCATTATTGCTGGCGATGGGAAAACCTCTTAGGCAGCCTCAAGGATGTGTTGTTCTGAAGAAAAAAAAAGAAATGCTAAACAAAGGAGGATAGGGTTAACACTTCACAATGGCACTGCCAGCAGGTAATGACAGATTTCGGACAAGGATTTCTTACACGACTGCTTATAGAAAGATTAAATGGAGCACCTGGATGATGAAGCAGATAAGCTTAACTCACTTTTTATTAAAAAAAAGCCCCCCTCACAGCATATTACTGCCACCACTATATTTCACTGAGGGAAGAAGGCAGGATTATGATTAAAATATGGATTTATATGTATATGAGCTACAGATTGCATTATATTTAGCTCCGTCCATCTTCTCATCAGCTCTAACAAGCTTCCCCATCATGATGCTGCCACCACCATGTTTTTAGGGCATTTTTTTATTGCTTTTGGAAAAAATAAAAATACATTTTCATCTAATCTGACCAGAACATCAGATAGTCTGAGCCTATCTGTAGTTTTTTATGCATTTTTATTTTTTTAAATCTTCCATACTGGCAAATGCACAATTAATATCTATCTTGTTGAGAGATTCTCTCACCTGAGTCGTAGCTCCTCTAAAACTAGATAATTAATGCCCGGTCATGTCTCGGTAAATCTGCGGTCGTGCCAAACTCTTTCCATTTACACACGATCAATTAAACTAACCTCTTTGAGAAATTTTCCATATCATTATCTCTGGCTGGTCTGCGGTTTGTTCACTTCTCTATCATATCTTTGATGTGTTTACAGAACAGTAGTATATAAACTACGCACAGGTGAACTCTACGAGACTCACTCACTGGGGTGTCCTAATTATGATTAAAGACGTCAGAATAGATGGAGCTAATTTATATTCTTTCCCATCCACTCTCATGTTATTTTAGAAAATACATGTTCATGCAATTTTCAGGCAAATACATTATTGTGGTTATGTAATAAAATGTGAACGCGCATTTCCTGTAGACATGTTTGAAATTAGGCATGTTTGATTGTGAAAACTATTGATGTGTGTTCGTGTCTGACTTCTTCTCCTTTGTTAATCCCACTTCCAGGTAACAGACTACCTCTGTGACGCTCCTCTTCTTCTGCAGTTACTGACTCGCAGTCTTGGCACCATGGGAGGTCTCGTCTGGCTCTTCCTCTTCAGGGTGACCCTGTGCTGCGTGGGGACCGTGATGTCCATCTCCTCGCCCTCCGTCGACCCCGCGCCCTCTTCATCCAGCGCCCTGGAGACGGACGCGTCCCTCTGCGGACTGCTGGGTGTTCTGGACGACCTGGTGGTCGTCTTTCTGCTGCTCCTGTGCGTCATTAATATCAACCAGCAAATCACCCCAGAGGAGGGACAATCTCCGGACAGGACGACCTCGCAGGGAGTCATGGGGCACTCGCTGTAGTTCGAACCCCATCAACGTTAAGACATTTCAGAAATCGACTTTTATTGGATTTCTACTATCCTTGCGGGATCAGCAGATGAGCGAATATTGACGAGCGTAGTTTAACAGAGTGGCAGTTGGACTCCGTCTGAGCCCCTCAGACTGTGGACTCCAGTCTTGTCAAGTGTTTACAGAGCTTTTGTAACTGTGATGTATTCAAAGGCAGTGAGCCGATTCAGTCATCGTTACACATCCTGAAGTTCCTGAATGCAGCAAAAATAGCGTAATCAAAAAGAAAAGGAATGTGTGGAAATGGCTCATTTTTAAAGCTCATCCTTTACAGCTTAACCTGGAAATGTACCTGGTCCCAGACAGTGCCTGTGATTTCTGTTCCTCCTGTATATATGTGAGACTGTGCGACTATGTTTTTACAGTTAAAATAAAGAATATTTATTATTCTGTAAATTTCTTCTTTATTCGTGTCCCAGAAGACTTCCAACATGTTTTAATTTCAGCAAACATGATTGGGGTAAAACAGCGAGACATGTAAACATCTGTCATAAACTCTTGACCGTGTCCAGCATCAAACACGTTATGGAATATTAACACAAACACAAGTGTAACAGAAAGGTGTGACCGTGTAAAACGTGAACAGCACCAGAGTTGTGGTGAAGTAGCAGCTTTAATCTGTGTTGCTGCACCAAATGGCTGCGTTCCTGAACATGCGCAGCCAGGGTGAAGGTGTGAGCGACCGCAGGAGGTCCTTGGGAGCCCAGGGCCACTGCCAGCCGAGGGTGCAGCGCTCTGGGTGGGGCATCATGGCCAGGTGCCGTCCGTCCCTGGAGCAGAGGCCTGCGATACCCTGAGGGGAGCCATTAGGGTTCAGCGGGTACTCCTCAGTGGGGGAGCCCTGGTCGTCAAGGTAACGTAGAGGGGCAAGACCAGAAGAGGTGATCAGGTCTTGAGCCTGGATGCTGCGGAAACGCATCAGACCTGCAGGACGAACAGTGCAGATGGATGTCAAACACGACTGCTGATTCTGCAATTCAGCTACTCGGGAAGTCAGTTCTGTACTTGTTCATTTTAATTTGAACTAACTGCTATATGACCCCAACAGATTCAGTGTGGTTCATATCTACACCTTCTCCATGTGCAACCCAGACTCCCAGAGCTGAGCCCTCCATGCCCCTCAGCCAGACGGACGGTGACTTCTGGATCCCAACGCTGACGAACCGTGACTCAAACCTGCCGGAGCGATTGTGGGTCAGCACCACATCAGAGCCTAAACAAAAAGAGATCACAGTTTTTAATTAGAAGCAAGAAAACATTTCTAGGCAGCTTAATTAAACCTCTCAAAATGCTTTCACAAAAGCATTCATACCCTTTGAACCTTTCCAGACTTTGTTACAATGTAAGCATTTTATTCTGATTGTACGTGATGGATCAATACCAAGCACTGCATGATTGTGAAGTGGAAGGATTCAAAACTTTTACAATCATTGGAAAGAATTTGAGCCGATATTGTATTTTATTTATTCATCTTTTCTGTTTGTTTTTACATTTGCTCTTGCCTCAATGCTCTACCTAGACCCGATGTTTATCCACTCCTGGGCTGCCAGACATGTAAATAACTTTAGTGTTAATTCTTTCTTTTTTTTTTTTCAATAAAAAGGACTGTTCATTAAAAAAATTTTACAAATAGGGGAAAAGCAAACAAGTGAAAGATAATTAACACTAAACCCACCGACAGACACGCCGATTGCAGAATTGCCCCAGCAGAGACAAGGAAGCTGTTTAGAGTCCATGGGGAGGTAAATGGAGGCCAACACAGAGAGAGATCTGAGATTGGAGGTTGTAGGATGACCTTCCAACAAGACAACAACCTAAACACGCAACTGGAGCGCGAGTGGAAGGGCTGGAATAGCCAAGTCAAATCCCAGGCCTTAATCCAATTGAGATTTGTGGCAGGATCGGAAAGTTGACGTTTACAACCACTCCCCAAATTTCATTTTCTTCATTCCACTTCTATTTAATCAATTGATTTAAAGACGAAGCACTGGAGCTATCGGCCTGAATTTGGTTTATTAAACTACTGAAGTACAACAAAATGTATAGAAATCTTTGCAGCAACAAATAACTGTATTTTACTTTGACTGGAGAGAAAACTGCTGTAGAAACAGCCTCACTAACATTTTTAGTAAATACTCGGGAACAGTAAAGAAAATGAAGAGAAACTGAGACATCTGATGATGTTAGCTTTCAGTTTTAGAAAAACGCCATTGAAAAAGATGGCTTCTGCATTCAGATATCTCTGCTTCCAAGATGGTGCAAGTTGTCCGTGTTATTCAGGGTTAGTATTGTCTTCTAGCCTCACCGTCTCCATTTTCTCTCTCTCCCACCCAGCCCAGCAGGGCGAGTAGCTGGCAGCCGTTGCAGACTCCCAGACTCAGGGTGTCTTCCCTCTGCTGGAAGTGATCAAATTCAGACTTGGCCTTGGGGTTGTAGGTCACAGTTGCAGCCCACCCTGAAAGATAGAAAAACATTGTTTCACTTGAAAGAAACACGCAGCTGAAAGCACCGTGTGGCTAAACTTTAGGATGGTTTCATGGTTTACCTTTAGCCGACCCAAGGACGTCTGCGTAGCTGAAACCTCCGACAAACACGACCGTCTTGAAAGGCTCCAGGGTTAGCGAGCCGGAGCAAAGGTCCTGCATGGTGACATCCCAAACCTACACGACCAAGGTTTCAAGTTAAGTCGGGAACTGAACGTGAGAGCAGGTGTTTCAGCTTTGATTGTGCAGGCCTTGTTGCTGACCTCAAAGCCAGCCATGTACAGAGAGACGGACATCTCTCGGTCTCCGTTGCTGCCCTCCTCTCTGATCACAGCAACACGTGGCAGACCTGCAGCTATAGGACGAAAAGCAGAAATGACCGGTTCAGCAAAGATTAAAGATTAGTTCCCCATATAATAAAATCTTGCGACAGTATCCTTACACCTTCAACAGACAAAACTATTTCATATTTGTACATATTGGAACCGCTAACTTTGAATATATTTTTGTGAGCTTTGAAACAAAAGAGCAATCAGAGTGAAGTATTATTACGAAGTCTAAAGAACTTATTCTGGATATCAACATAATGGAGACCGAATGCAAACCTCCAATTATACACAATATTCTATTAACCCAACACAGAAGAGCCATATAAACCACATTCTAAACATATTTGTGTTCTCATATGAAAACATAGAAAGTTTAAAAGAACATAAATACTTTGCCAGTCACATGGATCTTACCAGGTTCTTTTATAGTGGCCGTATTCGATGGGTCAAAGGTCAGTTTGAAGTAAGGTTGCGTCCTCTTGGAAAGGCCCTTTTCTTCCTGCTTCACACAAAGCTCGTCGGCTTGGAGGAGCTCCAGCTGGAAGCTTGTTGCCTCCCAAATGGCTCTGAGGTCAGGCAGTGACTCGTGAAGCACCTCCTGTTCGTCCACTCGGACTCTGACCTGGAAGACAACGGGACCTGAAAATCCTCCAATGTGAAGAGAAAAGGTTTTGTTAAGAGTCCATGCCGAAGCAGAGGTCTCACCATAGCCTCGGGTCCAAAGCCGCAGGTTCTGCCGATGTGACGGCACTGCAGGCCTCCATCCCTGTATCTCTGATAAACAGTTTCCAGATGAGTCAGAGAAACCTCCAGCACCAAACCGAGCTCTTCACTGAACAGCAGCTCCATCACTGCGCAGAAAAAAACGGTTTACTGAATAAAGAACAAATCCATTTCATGGGAAAATGTAGTGAATGTAGTGAGAAGCAAAAAATATAAATATAAATCAAATGGGTACAATTTATTGTAAAACCTGCTAGAATAGTTTAAATTTAAGTAGAAGAACATCTGTTATCAGAAAGTCTGACAATTGAGTAGCTAAAACAAGAGCCGCAGCAATCAGTTGGCAAAGCCAAGTCTGAGTATGTTTGATTAGCAACTGTCAAAAAAAAAAAAAAGCTAGAAGGTACAAAGTTTTTGTGTTTAAGACACTTTTACCTCCAATTATGTGAAAATTGATCTGTTTATCTGTTATTGTCCCACAAGGAGCTTCTGGAGTTATAAAAAAGCTAAATTAAACGGTAGTTAATCCAAAACCTAAACCATAAAATGGTCAAATGCATTTAACTGATGTGTTTGGTAATGTCTCAAGACTAATGTCTTGTGACGCATTAGATATTTAAATGGTGTCTCCTTCTAAAAGTGAGGAGGGGCGGTTACCCTTCAAACAGCGGTCCACGTTTAAATAATTTGGAAGCACGTTCGTTCATTTCCATGAACCGTGGATGTGCAGTAAAATTGTAAGCAAATAAACGGCTGGTCTAGCAGCTGTACAATCTGGTGAATGCTCTATGTAAAAATGAGCGCAACAAATAACACCTCCTGATCCTTCCGAAGAGAGTTCAATGTCCAGACCGCGGTTCCCAGCAAAGGCCATCTCCAGCAGACAGGAAATCAGGCCTCCGTCGCTGATGTCATGTCCTGCGCTGAGCAGACGATCTGGGCAGAGAGAAAAACTCCAGCTTTACTGTATTACTGCATTAAAACAAAGCTGACATTTAGGTTTTGTCTGGTTACTTAAGAGATCAAATCAATAGTAGCTTTTTATTGACTGAAATACACAACCAAACCAGCAGGGGGCAGATTGGTCATGATTGTAGCAAATAAAGGAAGAGATGGAGAAAAGAAATAGCATACTCAAAAGCTTAACCTCCCCAAAAAATCTTGCATCTAGGTAATCAAAAGGTTGATTTTTTTTATTCTGTGTTGGCCCTCTGACCCTCTATGAGCTTCTGGGTGATGTTGAAACAGGCGCTCAAGAACTGCGGCTGGTCCAGGTCAGGAGAGCTATCCCCCAACTGGCTGTAGCACTGAGCCAGGGCGGAGCCGCCCAGACGGTGGCGGCCTGGACTAACAGGGACCCACAGCAACACTCCTGGAGGGAGAAAACAAAAACATCATAAGTGGAAATCCTGATTTAAAAAAAAAAGGAGAGTTCTCAAGTAATCAGTGATGGATTCATTCCTTTCTTTCTCTCAGCATAAGGTACCTTTTCCATCTGGATCCTCAAGATCTGGCGTCACTGTGGCAGTGATGTCCGGACAGACAGCATACGCAGATATAACCAGAGCACCTGAGCCAACATTAAATCCCAATCAAATTCCCAACATTGTACATGAGAGTACAAATACACAGAGACACTTAACATTGTGAAAAAGCCGTTTTTTCTGACTGTTTTTTGGATGTACGATGCTGATTCCAGAGGAGTGAATGCTGCAATGCAATCTGCTGGGGTTCCTTAGATTGGGAACTTTTTCAAACTGATTTGTTTATGATTTATCTGTGATTTTAATTGAGTTTCTTGTAAAGTACCTTGAGACGACATCTGCTGTAAACTGGTGCTATATAAACAAACTGATTCTTGATCTTAATATTACAGGAGCTGTTCTTGCTAGGATGTTTAAAAACCTGGACCTTTCAGCCAGGGATCAGAGATGAATGGGTCACTCTGGCAGTACTACTAGCTAGATGTGAGGAGTGAGGAAACTAGGCATAAACGGTAATGATGTTTGTGAATGACATCCACACCCGACTGCTTGCATCCTGAGACTGCCCAGTACACAAGGCTCCATAGAGCAGATGTGGATATCATAGACCGGCTTGAGTACCTGGAGCTTTGACGGTCTCTGGCCCCACTCTTGCCGCCATGCTCAGGGAGTCCTTCCCCCCGTCGATGGCCACTCCCAGCTGACCCATGACCTCACACATAGCTTCGCAGGCCTCCCACAGACACGCCCCCTCGCCAGGCAGTTTGGCGGCCCACATCCAGTTCCCACTACACTTCACATCCTGAAATGCGACAAGGAAACTTATAATAGAATAGGATTAAAGGTGTCTGCAAGTTCTTAAAGCATAACACCATTTCGCTGAGGGTTACATTCACCTTCAGGGCCGTGACCCTGGCAAACACCAGGTTTGTCAGAGCCTCTCCGACAGCCATCCGAGCTCCAGCTGCAGGGCAAACCAGGCCTTTAACTGGCTGCTCCCCTATGGCCGTGGCGGCTCCCTCCAGGCCGAACGGTGACAGAGCCACGACCGCCACGTCGGCCAGTGGGGTGTGGAGAGGGCCGACACACTGTTGTTGGGCAACGAGACCAGTCACAGAGCGATCCACCTAAAGGACAGGGGATCAGAGCGAGATCAGAGTCGCTAAATGTCTGCATTCTCAAAAAAAACAACTGTTTCAGTAAAGGATGTAGAACAGCACCTTGTTGGTCAGGTAGCGTTTCGACGCCACGGCAGGCAAACGTAGAACGCGCTGCAGTGCATCTCTGATCGTCAGTTCAGCAGGAAGACTCAGGGGCTGATGGGTGGGGGCCAGTCGCTCCATCTTAAACTCTTTTTGTGGCATCTTGCCTAGGACCCACTCCAGCTGCAGGTCGACAGGATGGCGGACTCCGTCGGCCTGCTCGCCGTGGCCTCCTTCATCGTCAACCAACACAATCTGTGTGACCAAACACACACAGATAAACACACCAGTGCCATGCTGGAATATTATTCCTGCAGGTTTTAACATCGCAGTGAATAGAAGTTTATTTTTTTTTTAAAACAACCAAAAACAAACATGCCTTTCCGTCTCCTGTGACGTGTCCCACAAAGTCAACAGGACACTTTTCCCGCCGACAAACTCTCTCCAAGTAGGACTTGTCTGACGGACGCAGCAGAAGAGCATTGCTCTCCTGGTACTCCGCCCCCCACAGCTCCAAAATACTCAGCGTAGGGTCGCCTTTCTGCACACAGACGCATAAAAAAAACAGGAAAATTATACGATGGAACAAGAAATAAAACTATTCAGACTGAAAGACAGCCATCATGTCGAGAAAAATACTAGAAATGGACTGTTGAAAGTTTTGTGGTTCCTAAAATACAGAAAAATGTGAAAGTATTATGAAAATATCTACAATTTTTGTTCTGGCCTACCTGCAAGTAGAAACCTTAAGATGTCTTTAGGGATTGTTTGTATCGAATAGGACATCTAACATCAATGAAACAATGGGTTGTTTCTATTGCTAGAAAATGTAAATCGCCTGAAACTTCAGAATTGCCCATAAAACCCAGCATGTTTAAAATCCGACAGGCTTTAAAAACCTAAATGGATAAAAGAGAATTTATCTTGCTTTCTCCTGCAGCCCAGACAAACCAAAAAATGTTAGCTTGTAACAGGTTTTATTTGTGTCATTCCTTCTTACTCCTCAGGCTACACACCTGTGTTGGTTTTTCTAGTTCACCCATTTGAAAAAGACTCGCTCGTTTCCGACCAAACTACAGGTCAGCGCTAACTCACACTGAAAACCTGTAATTTGCCAGTTGTGTGGTGCAACAATTCTGCAGAATAATGACTGCATTCATCTGCAAACCTAAAAATTCAGCCATTACTACCAATTAGGGGCGTCCCTAAGCTAGTATTGGAGCGCTTATATCAAGACATTTTAGATTTTCATTTTATGTATTTATTTATTTATTCATATTAATTATTGGCTGATATTGGACTGATATCAGTAATCAATCGGGACACTTGTAGTGCCGATTACCTTGAACTTGCTGCAGTAGATGACAGCCCCTGCTGGCTCGCTGAGCTCCTTAAGAACATTCCCTTGAGATGAGAACATGTGTCAGTACTAAGTTATAATATGACCATACGATGAAAAGTCCACAAGCTAGCACCATTTCCTCCTGCTCCCTGATCGTGAATGCTGCAGATCGGGTTCCCGTTTCTTCTTTCCAGGCAGGCCCTGAGAGCGCGGTTCATCTTCTGCTCCATCTCAGCATCTCCCCTCTGGACCGCTCCCAGGTCCCTCTCACTGCAGTTGTCTCCTTGTACCTGAAACAAGAACGTTGTTTCCTTGTTAAAAATGCCAAGTAACAATCAGATTGACGTTAGGATGCTGCCAGGACTTTCTGGGGTTGCCACCTGAACAGATGAGGCCGCCCCTCCACCCACACCAATCCGATACACCGGCCCGCCGATCTTCACCACCTCCATCCCTGCCCACAAACAGCCGCAGGGAAGCAGAATGAGAACGAGTGAGTCACCGATCGATGCGTGTGTAAATATAGCCGCAGAATTGATCACTTGTGTCCACACGGACAATTAAACATTACCAGCGTCTGCCTCTTCTTTCTTCACGCACGCGTCTTCGATCGACCCGAGACCGCCGCTGAACATGATGGGCTTAATCCACTCCCGTCGCTCTCCGTTAGCCAGCCGCATGCCAAAGGAACGGGCAAAGCCTAAAGGAAGATCGAGTGACCAAAGATTACATAAGAAATCTGCATCATGATGTATCTACTGAAATGTTTGTATCGCAATCCCAATTTCCTTTAGTCCAGATATCGTTTTAGCACATAAAACCAAATCAGCACCATCCTTCCTGTAAAATACAAATCCATTGCTTAGGTTCTGTGTATCAACTCTGACTTCTCTCACCTGAAAGGACGGGTTCTCCAAACTTGTTGCCGTAGTCCGAAGCTCCATCGCTGGCTTCGATGGCAACCTGCAGCGGCGGAGCGAAGCTGGACGGATACTCCCACCCATCTCCTTCGTGCTCCCAGGGGAGATTATATCCTGCAGGGGAGGACACAGAGTACAGTGATGCAGACAGAAAACATGTTATGTGGGATTTTAATACCAATCTTCCTATATTACTGTAGATTATGATTGTTCCTACAAATGCCCTATTATAAACCACTTGAAAATTTAGTAAGAGGTGGGGTTCCCCCTTGACAGGTCGCCAGTGCGTAACACACACACCTACGTTTGCAATTCTACCCATGTTAGGAGTTTCTTTTGACATCCATTCATCCTAGTAACTGCATTTATGCCTAACCTAAACATTTACCCTAACCCTGCCTATTACCAGCATATTCCTAACACTAGCCTTGAGCAAAGTTTAATTCACCCAACACCTGTAGACCTGACCCTTAACCCCCCAAAAAAGAAGGTCCACCACAATAGGAACGGGTTTTCGGCTCCCACGAGGCTCATTAGTCTTCAGAATGTTAGTGAGCATGGCAGAGAAGGTCCTACATACAAAAGCTCAACAGGTGCAGACACACATAATTAAGGGCAAGTCAGAGTGGCCAATTAACATATTTTTGGATTATAGGAGGAAACAGGAGTAGCCAGAATGAAGCCATGTATACACTGGGAGAACATGCAACCACCATGCATGACAACACCCAAGGACCTTCTTGCAGCATAGCATTTCCAAATGCATCACCAGAACTTGTAGGAATAATCAATAATCTTTAAAAAAACAAAACATTTGCTAGACTTTCAGCTTAGTGGGAGACACCATGCGGTTGAGACTCATTTACAAAAAACCTCTTGTTAAACAATTTCCTCGCAAAGACGTTTAATTTATTTTGTGAAACGTCTCTGTCATCACCACACTGTTCATCTACATTTTATCAGCACAGAGGAATGCCTTTACATTTGAACATTTAAAATGAAGAAAGCACATTTAAAAAGGTTGCTTTTTTCTAAAATCGCCCTTTTACAATCACCTACTGAAACTCAAACTGTACTGACCGTGAACCGCTTGGCTTCCAACTGCCTCCATAAACGCTTTAGAAATAATTTACAGACCTTATTGACTGAACTCAGGCTCTCCGTGGCCTTTGTTCTGGAATTAGTGTTGCATCTCAGGAAAATAAGATAAATTTCACAATTTCTCATATTTATTCCTCAAACATAGAATTATATTTACATTGGCTATTTACTATTTATGTAATGATATTTAAAATCACCAGTTATAGCTACTAAACGTACACAATTAATTTTCCCCAAACAATTACACTATTAGATAAGACAAATACGAAAATCTGCGTTTACAGGAATACAGAAATCTGGGCCTACTCAAATCTATCTATATAAAGCGTATGCACTCAACACTTGGTTGGGTTCCTTTTGCATGAATCACTGGATTGGTTCATTGTGGCATAAAGGAATTCAGCCTAAAGCTCTGCTACTGCGTTTAAAACTTTACAATCCTTCATACAATGTCCTTCAGCTCGACTGGTTTTACCATCTTGTCTCTTGCGGTCATTAAAACATGCACTGGTACTTTTTTATCTTCTTTTCTTTCCACTCAATTGGTGAAACAACACTATTACAGAGTAGCTAAACAGACTTGAGAGATACCTGGGATGTGCAGGTTCCCGAAGCAGTATCCCGCAGTTCCAGCGATGACGTGTCCTCCTCGTCCGGCGCTCTGAACGTCCCTGATGCGACCTCCGGTCCCTGTTGTGGCGCCGCTGAACGGTGCGACGCCTACAAGGTTCGATCAGAATCATGTTTTTTTTTTCGGGGGGGGGAGGGTAAGAAATACATGAAGACATGGGACTGGACAGGTGTAAGTTTTTCTGCGTGCCGACCCGTTGGGAAGTTGTGCGTCTCAGCGGTGAAGATGACGTGGCGCACAGAGCGCCGCGTCTCGTACGGGCTCGCTTCGGAGGGGTCCGCTGGGTAAAGACACTGCAGCTCTCCGCCTCTGATGCCGCTGAACACAGAAATGACACATTTAGACGCAGCAAACAAGGGGCCAGGAGTCACAGCCACGGGGCCGCGTCTAACCTGCTGTTGTCGCAGAACTTGATGACGTTGTTCTGGTTGCTGTGCCGCTGGGTGTCCATAATGAGACTAAAGAGCGTCGCCTTCTGCTCCTGCCCGTTGATCACCATTCGCCCCCGGAAGAACCAGTGACGGCTGTGCTCGCTGGGACCCAGACAAAGAAACATGGTCAAAATAAGGTAAACAACTGACTTACCCGCTGCACTCTGCAATAAAGAAACAGCACCCACCTGTTGGACTGAGCCAGGTCAAAGCACTCCACACTAGTCGGGTTCCTTTCAATCCTCTGGAACGTCGACGTGTAATAGTCCAGATCCCAGGAGTCAAAGGCCAGACCTGCAGCACGCACACATGGAAAGCATGAAAGCGAAGCTAAAGAGGTGGCATAGCAGCGACTCAGCCGCTAAAGTTAAACCAGCACGCATCTACAAGAGAATATGAAACAAACACTGTTTGGCCCTCCAGGCAGATGCGTTTGATAATTGCTCATTTCCTGGATGTCTGCACTTATTTCACACCGAGACAGTTTTTCTTGTCATTGGGTTGAAAACCGTTTGCTGTTTTTCATGCACATTTTCAGTATCAACATCTTTTGGAAGAAACTGTGTCCGTCCTCTTTTGCAAAATTTTTGTGTAGTGTGGTTCTTTGAAGACGCCAACTTTACCAGATTACCAATTTAAAAAGGTCAGAGAAGATTTGTGGCTCTACATGAGTTTTATTTTTGCTAGACTGAGGCTCTTTGGATTGGATAAGTCGGAGTTAAAATAGATTTGCTTTTATTTTGTGTCCCTCTTTGTCTGTGCGTAATGAAATTGGTACGTTTAGAGAACTTGACTCCATTTTGAAAATAGAAGCAGTATGGCACAGATGACGAGGAGTGTGTTCGTCAAATAAGCAGGGAAAAATAAAATAAAATCACAATCTGTCGACAGGATAACTAGGAGTTGTGTACACCGCCGTAGAATTGCCTTAATAGGAAGATGAACGTTAATGTCATTAAAGCCACTGAAAGTAGTTTAGTAGTTTGTCACATGCAAGACGTAACTTCATTCATGCAAAAACCGTACGTGTAGAGGAACACAGCACACCCTGAAATCCATGGAGAAAACATGGTTCATGTTTCTCCACTATCGCACAAAACCAGCTGGGGTCTTAAAAAACAGCCCAGACTGGGGGCCTCACCCAGACACACACAGCCGCAGTTACAAGAGAACGGGTTCTCTTGTAATGGCAGAAGAACCCAATGTAAATGTAAGAGAAACCTTACATTTACATTGTAAATATTATCAAGGACTCCTCACACCCTGGTCACAAACTCTTTAACCTTCTACCCTCTTGCAGGCGCTACAGAGCCCTGAACACAAAATCAAACAGACACTGTAACAGTTTCTTTCCAAATGCCATCAAACTTATTAATAACAAAAACTAAACTGCTGTTTACTGTTGTTTACATGCCACACTGCACTTTATACATGCTATATAATACCGTAACTGCACCTTAACTATTTATCTTACACTAGTTTTATATTTTCTGTACATATGCAAACTCTGCTGAACATGTAAACTTGTATATTGTCTACATAGTCTTGTTGTATATTGTATTGTTGTAAATTGTAGAGAGCTAACAACAGCCGGAAACAAATTCCTTGTGTGCGTTAACATACTTGGCAAATAAAGCTGATTCTGATTCATACCGAATCCTAGGCAAGTGTTTAATTGGCCTAGTCAAAGTCCAGACCTAAATCCGATTCAGAATCTGTTGCGAGACATTCATGTTCGCAGAGACTGAGGTTGGTTGGTTTGCCAAAGAAGAATGGGCAAAAAAATAAAACTAATTGAGTCTGTTGATGTAGAAATCTGCCAGAAACATACAACCTCAGACCTGAGACTGTATTTGTCGTAAAAGGAGGTTTAGGTGATTATTGACGACAAATGCAACAGGTAGTTTCAGGTCATGGTTGTAAAAGTCTCAAAGTCTCGTGTGATATTCGTTAAACTAGTATGTGCAAATTATTTTGCGCTACTCTGTGTCAATATATTGACGTTGGTGCCAGTATTGTGACATAGTGGGGATAAAAATTTTGAGAGGAATCAATTCTTTATCTCTCACTTCAAACAGAAAATCTTCAGGTTTCCTCCCAAGCCATGAGGAAAATATAGGATTATTAAATCAAGTGGTTTCATTTAATCCGCGAAGCACAACACGTGCACCAGTCAGCTAATCAGCAGCGACTCCGTCGTCTTGTGACCCCCGAGTGGCTAAGTGGTAATGTCATGCATCATGTGACCTTATGGCCTCCTCCAGCACACAGAGTACTTACAGACAGCTGCAAGACTGAAAAGGAAGCATGAGGAAGATGATGAGAAAAAGAGAGAGAGAGAGAGAATCAGACAACTTTGTAAAACACCCGGAGACTTTAGGTGAGCAGAGCAGGAGAGAGAGAACCCAGAGCGTCTGAAAAGTCTCACCCAGCTCGTGGTTTGCCGTCTCCAGCGCAGCACGACCTTCCTCTAGGATGTTCACCTCAAACACTGGCTGGGGCCTGGCTTCCACAGCGAAGGAGGTGATGGGTTGCTGATAGACGCACTCAGTCATGTTGTCGTGGAGACAATCGATCAGCTTCTTGATGTCTCCACTGAGCTCGCTTGCACTCTGCCCATCCTTACACTGAGGAGGACGAGACAAGGGCTCGCTTCAGACGTGTGATGAAAGACGAATAAAGCCAGAGTGTTACCTTCCTATTTTAGCTTCAGTGGAACGTCCCTACCTGGATTAGAAATCTGCGGGACTTCTCCACTCGGGTGACGTTGGAGAGCCCGGCGCTCTGGCAGATGGACACGGCGTTCGTGGACAAGGCGGTGGAGAAGTTCAACCTAAAAAACAACAACAACAAAAAACACACCAACATAAAGAAAACCTTATAAAACTTTGCAGCTTCCACCCCTTAATATGACGTATATTTGCTTCACCTAAATGAGAGCAAAGGTATTGAAAAAGATTCTGCTTAGGCTTTAGTATTTCTGTCCCAGGGACCAGATTCCAGATGTAAATGCAGAGTATAGCTTATTTATTGGCACCCGAATGAAAAAGTAATTTACTTGTATGAGTTCAGAGAATAAGTGTCTAGAGCATAGGGCCACATTAACATTCCTCGTGGACACCTCAGTCCACAGAGCCAACTCTTGTTTTGAAATGTAATAGAAAAGGATGAAGTTCTTTCCAAGGCCAGATGCAAAAAGCCCCGCCGTCTGACTCTTGTGTGTAAAAACCACAAGCAGCACCTCGGTCCTATCTCCACTAGTTTGTCTCCGCTTCCCTCCGTGAGCTTCGGTTCGTCAGACAGCGGCTCCGCCCGCAGAGGAGGACGAAACAACCAGAGGAGAACCTCCTTCTGCTTTGCATCGAGACTCTCGCATCCTGCAGCACAGATCATCCAAATCCATTAGGACAAAATGGAAACCGAAGGTTTTTAGACTAGATTATTGGGTGGTTTTTTTACCCGTCAGCTCCACGTTGTAACACAGCTCGGTGGTGATCGACAGGTGAGGGAAGAGCTTGGCCGCTCTCTGCAAGGATCGTCCGTTCAGGGATTCATTACTGTAGAACCTCACCACAGCCATGACTAATAACAGAGAAAGGCAGAAACAATACGGTTTACAAGGTTGGGTTCTGCTAACACTCAACTTCTGATCTTTCAGAAGCAAATTAAGATGTTCTGGACATTTGAATTATAACAAAAAAATATATATACTTAAGTCGTTGTTTTTTTCCCTCGATTAAAATTCCCAACAGTTCAATACTAGAAATTAAGTTTCACTGTGTTAAATTACAAAAGGTATGGACAAATGCAAAAGCTTTACATCTGTAATTAACCTGTTTTTCTTGTCCTCTATGCATAGAACACCTTAGATTAGAGACACAAACTGACAAACAAGTAGGAAAATAAACCAGAGATTATTTATAAAAAAAATGCACACTAGCAGATTTTATTTTCAACTACCTTCTCCAGAGAAACTGAATAATCAGAGGGCAAAGTTTATTACCATCAATCAGTGATTAGGAAGTGTTGTCCAAGCTTTGTGTGAAGATCAGCTCAGGATAATCTGATCATGAGTTTAACTCTGGTTTCTGCAGGTAATGTTTAAACAAGCTGCAGCTTCTTAGTCTACTCATAATAAACATCCCCAATCTAGAGGATAGACTCAGACCAAGTTTTTTTGTGTTCCAAAAGTTTCTGATTGGTCGGATTCAAAAGTATTCCTTAGCGAAATGGCATAAAAACAACAACAAGAGAAATATGAATGGCAGGTATTTGTGGATTTGTTTCTGCATGTACTGAACTGAATATAACTCCATCATTGAGTGAAGATAAAAAAAACAAAAAACAACTGAGTCAGATCTTCTAGTTTTAAGCAAGAGGAAAAAATGTCCCATCACTTTTTTGAAAGTAGAAAACTGTTCTCATACCAGATTTCATTTCAAGTTTTTACTCTTTATCTCTATTTTTACTCAACATTCCTGTAAACCAGCAAAAACACACAAACAGACATGATTATAAAAAAAAAAAAACAGGCGCAATTATCAGGGTCTTATTTTAACAAATGTGCATACGAAACACACGCAGTTGTTATTGCAACTGCAAGTTTAACAGCAGTATTAAAAGCCACTCTGCAAGAAGAGGAGTAGAGTAAACACATTCAGGGAGATGTGGCCCCGTGGAGGCTCCCCGGATCAGTGAGTTAGCAGGAAGGCAGCTTACGTGCGTTGAACAGCTGAGATCTGCCGAGAGGAGATGACTCGCCTCCCTGAAGGAAAGGTAGAGGTAGTCCGCTAATGGCTGCAGACTGGGACGGGATGGACGGGAGCACACGTGCGCAGCTCCGACCGTGTGACGCACATGCGCGCGCAGCTGACGATCGTTCATGGCGGAACATCCTGGGATTTCAGACAGTTTCGGGAGGTTCCTGAATGCACCACGCCTCCTAATCTGGACCGTATTTAAATGAAAAACTGTCTGCTGATTCAAACTGTAATTATCCCTCAAGGATGCTTCCTTTAACCTTTAGAAAACAAGCCTCTTCTGCTATTTTATGTAGTAAAACTCAAATTGGGCTTCTACTAAACTGGGGTATGGAGGACCAATCCTGCCATAATTAAGACAAATCTCTCTTTTTTTTGCATTTAAAGCCTAATTTATTCAATAATATTCCTTTAGGGTCTGTTACTAGTTAAATTAGTCACTTAGTCATATAATCCTCACTAAAACTAGAAAAATGAAGCACAAAACCTCAGTTTAAAGTCCTTACAGACACACATCTAGTAAATTAGCACCCGGTGGAACAGGAGATTGACTTAATAAACTTTAGTTTATGAATCACTGAACGGGTTAAGCACCACAATGCATCACACCAACCTTCTAGATCACTTCTGGTTCAAGTCTTATCTCACATAATGAAAACTGGAAGCCTGGAGAAGCAGCATCCAGAGATTATGCTGCACTAATCTGGAATAAACTACTTAAACACTGATCTCCTTCAATTTACTTGGAAAAAAACAACTATTTATTTAGGGCTGCATCTTAACTTTGTTCTGGGCTACAACTCTTATTATTTATCATTATTACCTATTTTATCATTGAAATGTGACGCTTTTTGTTTATTGTGACATATGCATTGTCCATTTTAATCGCTATCTTGCAGAATGTGCTATTCCAATTAACTTGATTTGAAGCGCATGTTTATTAATGCTGCATCCATTGATGTGCCTCTTGCAATGTCATCAAGCTGGAAACAAGCAAAGTAAAACTCTGCAGTTTTTTTTTCTATTCTTAAAAAATTGCATCTTGGCTAATCTTGCAATTGAAATCCATTTTGAACCTGGGAGCTTTTAAAATGTCAATTTGTGATTGGGAAAAACAATAATCAATTGAAAAAGTTGATCCTTTGAGACTGGTTATACTGAAAATCATTTTTTGTTGTAATTTAATAAGTAAACCAAGTTAAAGCGAGTTTTTTCCCCCTGCTGCTCTTCCCACATCTAGGACATGTAGATATTTGACAAAAATAAAATAAAATAAAAAGACCCACAAACATGAGATGTCAATAGCTGCAGTCTCAGATATATTTAATAAATTAAAGCCAAGGTACAAAAAGACCACTTAATTTACATTTAATTCCTTCCACCCCTCATCTTCCTACGACTCCAAACTGTGATAAACACGACTCCTTCCCTCACTTTAGACTAAGAGCACGAAACTAACCAGGGATCAGTGTCGAAACGCCATTGAAGGCGTTCACTGCGCTCATCGGGCTGAAGCGGCTTGGCTCAGAAGCAATTCCTGCCGTGGGGCTCCGTTCTTCATCCGCTGTTGCAAATTAACCTGCATTTTGTCAGAACCCCCCCCTCATCCGCCCCAAAACACATACATGCTACATGTCTGCAGGCACCTCGGATAAGACAGAAAGATTATACGCAGATAAAGGTTTTATCACGAGATCACAGGGTACGTTTTGATGCCGACTCACAACATAGTTTAGTTTACAGCCGCACCGTCACAGGCGTAAAAGGATGAGCACAGAATGTCGACGGGAGGAAACTTTTGTCTGTTAGGGAGTTTTGCTTTCTGCCCTTTGATCCTTCTGGATTCCTCTCCAAAAGGCAGTGACCCAGAGTATTTCTGAGTAGCTTCATCACAAGCATTCGTTTAATAGGAGTACATCGGTGAGAACGTCGTGGATGGACGAGTCTGGTTTGAAAAAGAGGCGACAGAAGGTGAGGGATGGCTGCCGAGTGACATGCTGGATGTTCCAGGTCCGTCTCTCTGAAGAGGGCTGCCTGAGTGAGGGTGGTTCGACTGACAGAAGAAAACGATGCATTTGTACCATAGGTCCGAGATAAGTGCACTGAACAAGTGGGGGGTGGGGGGGTATGCATTTGTGGTAAACCCCTCTTACAGTACAAACAGACATAAACACACCTGTATACCGAAATACACAAAGTGTTCAGCAGTAACTGTTAATATGCACAACTTGGATTAATATTTTTGCACGATTATAGTGACTAAGCAGCATAGTGTCAGAAATGCCTGGTTCCCTTCTTAGCAGCTTCCATCACCAGTCACTGGGATCGTTTTTTTTTTCTTGTCCCGCCATCGTTCTCAGCAGTCCTGATTCACTTTAGGGGTTAAGGAGGAGACCGCCGTAGGAATACGTCTACATACATGAGGTACAGCTCCTTATCAAAGAGGGTCTTCTGAATTATTCGGACGTAAAAACTCTAAGTACTGTGGTGTTCGGCTATCCGCCCCTACTCACATCCCATAAAAGGCCTTTGATAAAAGAAATAAGCCACAAAACAATGCATATAATTTGGCAAATGCAGAGATCCCAGGGGCCAATATTGTATTAACTTTCCTGCACAATTACCTCTCAACAAGGCTCCTTTTTTTTATCCCATTAGCAGCAGTGGCAGGAAACTATCTATTTTTTAAATTTACATATACATTTATATAATTGACTTGGTTTTACTTTGAAAAATAATGTCAAGTAGCTACGTAAGAATACCACTACCATGTTGATATAGATGCTAATCACCAGCAAACAAACCGAGGGAACCACGGGAAGATCCAGAGAGGGAAAACGAGCCGGAGACAGAAGGAGGCTTCCGACAGCATGCTGGGTTTGTCCTTCCAACAAAATGACCTTTGAAAAGGAGAAAAGGGAGGGGCAATCAATCTTATAACAGTGGAAAGAATCGACGCAGCAAAGAGAAGGCCCTCTCTGTGTGGCCTCCTGGGAGTTAAAGTTTGTCCGCTGATTCGACGGCAGCTCTGTGCTGGAAGGGGCTCAGTGTGTTGTCCTGCGACTGGATGGACGATAGTTACAATCATTTCTCGACGTCTCTTATGAGCTTGGAGAGAACTTTGTTTGCTGCGGCGTCTGGATATCTGCGCTGAGGACGAAGGTCACGACTAGCTGGGAGGTGGACGGGCAGCGTTTCAGTACTCGGCAGCATACTCTGTGCCGTGCAGCCCTCTGCATAATAGCGTGAACTCCTTCACTATGTCCTTCACTCGTCTCTTGTTTACTCTCTCCCTGCAGAGCAAAAAAAAACAACAAAAAAGTGAGGAGAGGCGATTTAAAATGCCGTCTAATCCTGAACTTTATGTGATACTCTTGTGAATGATCCTCCAGATTTGGTACCTGAGTATCTGCTGGGAGAAGTTGTCTTTTTGCTCAGTTGTGATGCGGGTCGACGGGAAGCCTGGAGGCTGCAGCGCCTCCTTCAACCACACGGCGAGCAGAGAGAAGCAGTGCTTATTTAGACTGAACAGCACTTCGGCAAACTGGTCCATCAGACTTCGGGACGCTCCGCCTCCGATGCCCTCGAGAGAAAGAAGGACGGAGCCACTTTGTAAAAAAGGGACACACAACGTCCTGCACAAATCTTCAACCTACAGCTACAAACTGCGATATGTTTCTCTTGCAAATTTAATGCAAAGTAATGCATCGTTTTTAAGTGGAAGGAAAAGGACACGTGGTGTTACACTTTTATACAAAACCAAATTAAATAAAAGAGATGAAGAAAAGCCTAACAGCGTCACGATGCGTTCAGTACGCGCAACAGGTAGGATTTATGATTAACTTGCACTCTATTCATTTTTTACGTACTTATCATCCGATTAAAGCAAATTCTTCATGTATCTTCTCTATTTTCAGTTACAATACTCTTAATTTTCAGATTATAAGTGAGCTCTTTGAGTTGTTTAAAGCTGGAGGTGATGTTTTATAACCTAACCACATTTTTTTCCCTGAGCTATCTGCTGTGTCACTTGGTCTTGAGGAAGCTGCTTTCTAATGTTCCCATCAAAGAAGACCTACATTGCTGGCCAAAAGTATTGGTACAATTGCATTTCTGTCAAATAATGCTCCATTTCTCCCAGAACATGATTGGAATCACAAATGCTTTAATATTAAAATGTTCATTTAGTTTGTCTTCAATGGAAAACCACAAAAAGAATAGTCAAAAAGCCAAATTGGATATAATTCCAGACCACACATAAAAAAGGGGGTGGACAAAAGTATTGGCACCCTTTGAAAAATCATGTGATGCTTCTCTAATTTGTGTAATTAACAGCACCTGTTACTTAGCTGTGACACATAACAGGTGGTGGCAATAACTAAATCACACTTGCAGCCAGTTAAAATGGATTGAAGTTGACTCAACCTCTGTCCTGTGTCCTTGTGTGTACCACATTGAGCATGGAGAAAAGAAAGAAGACCAAAGAACTGTCTGAGGACTTGAGAAGCAAAATTGTGAGGAAGCATGGGCCATCTCAAGGCTACAAGTCCATCTCCAAAGAGCTGAATGTTCCTGTGTCTACCATGCGCAGTGTCATCAAGAAGTGTAAAGCTCATGATGCTGTGGCTAACCTCCCTAGATGTGGACGGAAAAGAAAAATTTACGAGAGATTTCAACGAAACATCGTGCGGATGGTGGATAAAGAACCTCGACTAATATCCAAACAAGTTCTAGCTGCCCTGCAGTCCGAGGGTACAACAGTGTCAACCCGTATTATCCGTCGGCGTCTGAATGAAAAGGGACTATATGGTAGGATACCCAGGAAGACCCCACTTCTGACCCAGAGACATAAAAAAAGCCAGGCTGGAGTTTGCCAAAACCTACCTGAGAAAGTCAAAAACATTTAGGAAGAATGTTCTCTGGTCAGATGAGACAAAAGTCGAGCTTTTTGGGAAAAGGCATCAACATCAAGTTTACAGGAAAAAAAACAAGGCCTTCAAAGAAAAGAACATGGTCCCTGCAGTCAAACATGGCGGAGGTTCCCTGATGTTTTGGGGTTGCTTTGCTGCCTCTGGAACTGCTTGACCGTGTGCAGAGCATTATGAAGTCTGAAGACTACCAACAAATTTAGCAGCATAATGTAGGGCCCAGTGTGAGAAAGCTGGGTCTCCCTCAGAGGTCACGGGTCTTCCAGCTGGACAATGACCCAAAACACTTCAAAAAGCACTAGAAAATGGTTTGAGAGAAACCACTGGAGACTTCTAAAGTGGCAATGAGTCCAGACCTGAATCCCATAGAAGACCTGTGGAGAGATCCTAAAATGGCAGTTTGGAGAAGGCACCCTTCAAATCTCAGGGACCTGGAGCAGTTTTCCAAAGAAGAATGGTCTAAAATTCTAGCAGAGCATTGTAAGAAACTCACTGATGATTACCGGAAGCGGTTGTTCACAGTTATTTTGTCTAAAGGTTGTGCAACCAAGTATTAGGCTGAGGGTGCCAATACTTTTGTCCGGCCCATTTTTGGAGTTTTGTGTTAAATGATTATTTGACTTTTTTTTTCATTCTTTTGTGTTTTTTCATTGCAAGCAAAAATAAATGAAGATATTAACACCAAAGCTTTTGTGATTGCAATTATTTTCTGGAAGAACTTGAGTAATATCTGACAGACTTGCAGGGGTGCCAATACTTTTGGCCAGCACTGTATGAGATATTTACTCACGATGCATTTCACGTAAATGTATCACAGCAAACCGCTTCCTTTTGAATCTTTATCCTAAATTTTTTTTTAAATCATGTTTTTTTTCCTCCCTTATTTAGGAAACAAGCAGTGTTGCTCTGCTTTGCACAACCAAAGTGAGAATTAATGAAGTGCTTCTCACCTCCAGCACAGCTTGCACCAACAGCTTGCCATCCTCCTGTACCACCCTGGCTAGCGGAGGCACGTCTGAGCAGTGCGGCAGCAGTTCTGTCTGTCACGACAAGACAAGTAATCGTCACGTTTCAGGATTTTTTATCCCGGGCAAATACAATAGTTTCCAATTCTCACGGTGCGCTTACAAAGAACAGACACGTCGACTTCACTGTTGGGGTCTCGGGGAATTTGAGCGACAGAATTCCTAAAAAGTTGGGAGAAGAGGAAAGGAATCGCTGAAAACGTGCACAGCTTGAACTTTGAACTGCGTGAGGTCGCTGCTCACTTACCGCAGTGAAACACCGCTTTCACGTCAAGGCTCTCGGATAAGAACAAGTCGGGCTTCCGTTTGAGGGCCTACGAGGCGGGGGGGAAAAAAAAAAGAAGCAAGCGGCGTTACGTCTCGGCAGGCCCGACCCGTTCGCCACTGCTTTACCACATTCCACTGCATAAGCTCCTTCAGAAAAGTACGGCTAACAACGACAGCCGCCAAGCCTGGTAGCCGAATCTGACGGCAACAGAGGACCAGATCTGCCTACCAGGCTGCGGTGCGGCCTCCCTCTGCTTGGGAAAATATTTATCCAGACTCGTACAGAGATCCTCCAAAGGAAGAAATAATGCGGGTATAACAAACAAATTGCAAAAAAATCAAACTTTGAAATCATTTGAAACTTAAGTCAAACTAAAAGGCAATGATAGTCATTTTTTGCTTTGATTCTTCAACTCAATTGCCTCTTCCTTGATTTTGGTTGACTGGACAGAATATGCAACAGAAGTGTGTCGTAAGTAATTAAACATGTGCAGATAAAGAGAAAGACAACTCATCTCATAATAATGAACTTATTCAGGATGGAGGAGAGGAGAGAGGGAGAGAGGGAAAGGGAGAAAAAGGCCAGATCTATCCAAAGATAGAAAACAAAGGAAGAATGAAGACAAAAGACAAAAATATAAGAACGAGAGAGCCATCAGCCAGTTGGTTGGAGCAGATTAATATCAGCTGAATATTAATTTGTTTCGGCTTTGATTGGCTCTGTGCTGGAATGACTTCAGAGGAGACTGAGCTCAGAGACTAAGCAGTCACCAGGAGATGATTCTCATCTTTTGAGAGGTCAGCGTCAGACAGAAAAGAGCTAAGGTGCGGATATTTATTGAAACCTAATAGAGCCAATAGTAACGATGAGACCTTTGGCTGTTTTTAGGAACGGTCGCTTATTTGAATACGTATAATTTACTTTAAAAAGTCAAGCAAAACTGCTTAGGTAATTCTGTGGAATATAGTCTGTATTCGGCGAGGGCCGTTATGGGATTAGGCTGATCATTTTGACTGAAAATAAGTGTTTTTTAAGTGTTTTTCCAAACTGCTATACGTTTCTTGATTTGATCAACCAGCAGATCAACAGACCACAGCGACATTATGGGATGGACTGCGCTGGGTTAGATTATGCTCCACATAGACGCGGAACTTTCTTGTTCACTTCAGCGCTCGGTTTAAAGAACATTATTTCAAATGCTTTGACAAAAGCCTTCAGTAGTGAAGCGAAGCAGGTTTAGCCTCAGAGGAAGTCTGGATAGCGGTAACGGTCCCCTGCACTGCAGGCCAGCTATGAGCAGCAGGTCGGTAAAGCAGCTGCCTGCCGGTTCTATAGCTCAGACTAAAGATTGTGTCCGAGTTTGAAGCTGCTGATACATAAATGCGCCATATTTTAGTTGCATTGATGTATGGCTAATTGTTTATCTGTTCAAATAAAAGCTATTTTATATCATATTATATATTTTTATATTAATATTACAAAACATAATCATAAATTTAGATTTAATTTCTTTCCACTACTCAATTCTTACGGTTTAACTTATTATATAGAATAATGACACAATAATATTTCAGTGGTTTGTTTCTGTTAATTTAGGTAAGACCCGAAATTCAGTTTCTCATAAAATTTGAAAATTTAAGCAGGTGAATACGTATAACAACAGATTTATTTAAATGGTAAGTACAGAATGCTAGTAAAGCTTTTCTGACTTTATAGATGTCAAGCACACAGTTATTGACATCCTCCACATAGCGGCTGAGCTGCAGGAGGTCACTGCAGAAAATGCTGCGTCTCCACAACAGGGTTTTATGAAAAAGGTGTTTCTGGCCAACATTTACTGATTGGGATTTGGAACAACTTTGCGGTTGCATCTCACTGACATTTAGGGGTTCTGGTAGTTTTTATTTACATCCAAATTGTGTGCAGCGATATTCCAACTTTTAGCACCTCACTCATCCTCATAATACCAGTGCAAACGTGCAAAAAAGCTGGTTAGCAAATACATGAAGAGTTTAATTTCTGTAATAAAAATTAGTTTGCCACTGATTATTCGGAAATGCCACTTGTAAATAAAATGGTTACGAAAACAGGTTTTTTTCTTTGTTTAGAACATTTTTGTACGTCCGTGATTTTGCAGTCACATCTATTATCCCGTGTTCGACAACTCACTCGGTAAAGCAACAGAAATGATCGGACAGCTGCTTAGTGGTCCAAAATCCTTTTTGTTTTTAAGTGCAAGTATTTCTTTCTACTTAATTTGGAAACCAAGGTTTCACAAAGCGAACTTTGCATCGTTGGTGATGATCTGATACTTAATTTACAAAATTTGCGGAGTATTGGTGAGACACTGGAGCAAACATTACGGATGTCCTGAAGGCTGCAATTAAAGCAACCTGAGCTTAACACATTTGTAGAGCCACAGGCTTCAATGCCACGCTGGACTGATGCAGTAAATCATTAAGCTAAATATAATGTATTTATACTTTTGTAGTACATGAAAAGGCGAACATTTTCTTGTTTTAAATCTATTTTTTGTCTTTTGTAAAAATCCACATTTTTTGAAAAACAGATTTTTGGTTAATTGGATCCCTCCAAAAATTAACAGAAAACCGCCTCTGTGTAAAAGAAATGAAGCTAAACGCATTTCATTTTTGAATAAATTAAATTTCAATTCACTAACAAAACCCATTTCAGTTTTACCCGAGTTCATGTCTGGAGCAACATTTTTTCCATTTAAAAACACCCTGGGCGTTTCTGCAAAAAAAGAAACAAAACTCTACCTGATGAGTGTTCGAGTGGTTGGGCGGCTGTCTAAAAAGCATTCGAGGAGAGACAAAATCCCTCTCTTTTTTTTTTTAAACAGTTCCCTCAAATTTTCCTTCCACTGCCTTGCCTTTGTGATGGGTCACCTTAGGGCCCAGTAACAAAGAACAGCACGAGCAACAGAGAGAAAGAGAGGAAGACAGAAGAACAGCAGGAATTTGGAGAAAGAGAGAGAAACCCAAAGTGAATGAAATAAGAAACCAAAAAACACACCTGAGCTTGGAGTTGCATAAATGAATCAACAATATCAGGATGATCCCTGGGTCCTATAATATAATAAAGATGAAACTTAAGAAATCATAAGAGAGAATAAGAATAATATACAAACAGCAACTTAATAGATTCAACAGTCATGTGGAAATAAAAAGAGAACCAAAAAATATCTCATCGAAATAATTTACATGTGAGTAAGGAACAGAGGGTCAGAGGTGAGGGACATGTGAAGCTTTGGCAGAGTCTTTGAAGAAGAGACCAACCAAAAACGAACAGGCAGAAAACAAACACATGGATCTGTTTTGGAGGAAAACCAAAAAGAGGAGTAACGAGAGACAAAAAGAAGAAACCTAAGAAGCAAAAGGGTGGGAACCCAGGAGGCACCTCTGTTACTGTTACAGAATGAGGGGAAGGAATACAAAGCCAACGCTCCTTTCCATAAGGCGGGAGCATCGTGATCAAATTCAACACATTTCCTCTAATAACACACTAAAACATTTTTAGAGGCCTTTAGTGTGTGCTATCAACGTCTGACTTTAAGGTGCATTAGTTTAAAAACAGCAAATAAAATTACAAAGAAAATACAGGGAAATATCATCTGTCTCTCATTGAATAGTCAAAAAAAAAAATCATGACTTTTTGTTTCCACAATAGCTCAAATGCGTTAGAAGTCAGGCTTGATTAAAATTGTGATAAAAGCGTGATAAAACACAACAAATGTCTACAGTGAGCGCCCAACGTCATCTGTTCCCAGACTCCAAACAGGTGAAAGCACCAATTCAACTTCTTTCGCTCTCATCCACGTGATACAATCTTTAAGAGATAAAACATCCTCCATAATTATCGACACCCCTGTATGAGATGTTTACGAGCCCTAAAATACTGTTAGTCCAGTCCTAGAGAGAGCGAGAGTCTTGCAACATTCGTATGCATCCCATCTCCAACAACCCCGAACCAAAGGTAAGATTGATGAACTTGACATGTCAGTGAGGGAATCCAGCCTTTTGATTCACGTACTGGAAAATGGATGCATCCAAAAGTTGCAGGAAAGGAGCACTTGATGACTGGCGCCAGGACTTAGGACCATTTTATGTTCAATTAATTTGGATTTAATTCAGTTACAATCCTAAGCGTGTACAGAATAAATCTATTTAAACTAAAACTTCTCAATTTTCAGTGTTAGATTATGCAGCTGCAACTAAATGTATCAATTTTAGGGATTTTCAAGCATCCTTAGCAAGCATGCCAACGATCCTGAAGATCCTTGCACAGGGTTTATTCAGAGAGTCTGATTGTTGTCCAAGCTTGGAGTGGCTGCAGGTAGAATAAGTTTCCCTTCACTGTTAGCCAACTGAGTAAGCCACTCGTCTCTCTGCTGGGACTGTGCTCCGTTTTAATATTATTGTGTAGCGCAGGAACCTGCTCAGAGGGTAGAAAACACTCAAAATGCAGAAGGAGATGCAGCCATTACTTAACCAGTGAAAGCGGGGAGGGGGAGTGGAGAGAAAGAATAGAAGAAGAGGAAAGGAGAGGAAAAAGAAGAGAAGAGGGAGGTAGGGGGGTGGCACAGAGAGAAGATGTATCAGCCAGACCTGACAAGAAATAGTCTAAACCAAATGAAATTAAATAAAATACTTTTAGAGATCCCAAGAAAAAAAACGATATGTCTGAAAGGCATGACCTTAATATATTTGTACATGTAAAAATAAATAACAAATGTAGTAATAAAAACAAATAAAAACAAACATGGAGAGATTAGACACACAGACAACGTGATAAAATGTTGACTTCATGGGACGGTCTGCATTGATGAAATTTACTCAGGCTGCCTGGGATTTCTGCTTCTTCTTTGCAGCTTTTGGATGAACACACAGATTTTTAGATTGGTTGCTTTCACAATCTTTTATCTATGCCGTTTCAAATCGCAGGCAAATAATTAAAGCTGCAAAATGCATCAACACATTCATCGACACAATATGATTGTTGAATTGCTTTCTACTCATTGGTGTAGTAAGTCCTCTGTTCACTCAGTCTTAAACAGTAGACTGTGATCTAACTGGCTGTAAAGTAAGTAAGCATAACAGTTAAGTCTAATGGTATTAATGATGACATCGTAATTCATTAACTAAGACAGCAAACTTCATTTTTTAAATGTTAAAAGCTGAAAGGGTTTGTGCTTGCAGTCTATAATCTAGTGTCTGGCTGCGTAATGCTGAAAATTGGCTGGCTTTTATTCGCTTTTGGCCTTGCACTGATTTAGTTGACTCTGCTTATAGATCACAACAGTATAAGGATATTAACCACTTCAACAGATAAAGAGTCAGGATTTTATTTAGTATTTGGAAGTGACCAACAGGACAGAAAACACTGCAGTTTCTCAAATATTAAATTAGCAAATGTTAAAAAGTCCACTTTCTAGGAGTATATAAAAAATTTTTTCTTTAACTTAAAAAAAACAACAAAAAAATGTTGTTCATCTTAATGTTTCATCAAATAGGTTCTTGTTTAAAACATCCATCCTTCACCTGAACAGACAAACTCCCACCTCTGCGGGAGCCCTACCTTGCTGGAAGACGGACAGCGTTACCGAGGTAACCAGCTCAAACAGAGCCTTGATTGGTGGGAAGTGATCTGTCTCGCTGGCGAAGATATGCACCATCTGAAAAAACAACAAATACCAAGTTTTTTTAACAAAACGGAGGCTAAAGCAGAAAGCAACTTTACACAAACCATCCACATCGCGTCCTGGACCAGAGTGTTTATAGATAATATTCATTGAACAGTGTTTTTAAGTATATGTAGACTTATTGATTAAAAATAATCAAACCTGAAAAAAGCTTCTTTGTATCCGGTTTTATTTTTAAATTTAAATTAGTCAAAAAGTAAACCAAGTATTTTAAATCTAAGCACAAATTTAAAAAATACAAATCTTAAATGCATAAATGATTGACAAAAATCCTTTTTGCTGTTTACCTAATCAGCTGAATAATTCTACACATTTTCTGACGCGAATGCTGCCTTTAGGAGCTCATCGCTTTGAAATCAAGTAAAAGAGCATAAGAGCCTATCGGTGTGAACAGAAAATAGATTCCTTTTATAATTTCCCTGCCTGAATAAAACATCTGCTAACATCTGCAGATGGTGTTCATAAATATTTACAACCTCTAAAGATCTCTCTTGCATGGCTACCTTTGCTAATTCGCCAAACTACATCCTAGTATTCCCACCTTTGCAGCCAAATTAATAGATCTATTTGAATTCTTTGCTTCCCTTCCAACTGCGTGTGTATCATTAGAGTGGCTAATGATACACACGCAATCACCCAAGAAATCAACTAAGGGACACAGACTTTCAGCTACTTCTATTCACTGCTGTCCTGTTTTTCATGACTATTGCACTTCCTTCAAACCCATCCTCGTTACACAGCAGTCAGTAGATGAGCGCTAATAAACACCAGTGACTTTAATTGTTGATCTAACCAAAGTATTTATTCTCCACAGGGGGAAAAATAAGGATAGACCTGCTAAACGCAGGCCACCGATGACTTCTCTGAAATATTATGTTTTATTCTTATGAGTGGATTGTATACCTGTCGTGTTAGGTCAAGAGCCGAAGCCTGGGGGATCGTACTGTACATCTGCCCAAGCATCTCGCTCAGCTGAGACACCATGGGTGCAAAATCATGCAGGAGCGTCTTGACGGATTTCTCGAAGATGGCGCACACCGCCTGCGAAACATCACACACTGAAATGGGCAGACCACAAGTACAGAGAAGCGGCGGGACCCGACTCGGCACGTCTACGTACCTCCACCACCTGCGAGTCGTTGAGCCACTTGCTCAGAACTTTTTGTATGAGCGCAAAGACTTGCTGCAGAACGACCACCACCTAAAACATAAGAAACAACCTTGAGAAGTCCCAGAAAGAGTAGTGAATAATAGAAAACTAGACACTAACATTTAAACATGAGACATGAAATGGCTGAGGTTGGTGTTTCGGGAAAGGAAATTCATATTTTTTTATATCTACATTATTATCATTAACCTTTCAGTAATAAAGTTACTAATTAGAAAGTCATATTTACGCTCATTTATCAAAGATTGTCTCCTCAACTGTATAATGCTAACTATGATGATGATGAGTAGTAACAGACCGGATTTGGTCCTGGAGGGGGCGGAGCTGCTTTGACAGGTGGCGCCGAGCCGTCGCCAGACTCGTCGTCCTGCTTGCTAATGTCGAGTGTGGCGAACAGGTTGGACAGCAGCCCCAGGATGTGAATGATTGCCAGTTTATTGGAGGGATTAGGCTGAAGGGAGATAAAACAGAAGAGAAAGACAGTTTAGCTCCAACAAGGTTTTTAATTCCATCTAACCCAATATTCTTTCTGTGTATCAGTAAAAAAAAAGAAAAAAAAAAAGACAGTCGTTTGATTTATTTATTTATTTTTACAAAAAAAGAACAGCATTATCACATGTAAATGCTTCTTATGTCTAATTTCTTTGGAATGTTTAGACTGTTGGTGGCATAGACGAAAAAGATACAGCTTGTGCGTTCAGCTTAGCACAAACGTCTTAATATTGTGATGCTAAGCATCTGCTTTAGCATCAATTAAAATCTGAGTGCTAACTTGATGCTAAGCGTGCTCAGTTTCTGGAACAAACAGGCCTTGATTCTGAGAAGGTGCATTAAAGTGAGCTGCAGGGTAAAGCAGGCTTAAAGGCCCAGTCGGATATGAGTGCCCTGGCTCCTCCAATGCATTACGATTAGTAGTTTAACATCCTGTGTTCTGAATGCTCACAAGATGATTGTAATCCATAAAATTAAAATATAATCACCTAAAATAAGACTCTAAAGTAGGAGGGAAATTACAAGCCAGCAGCGTGACGCGTTGACTCCGTTTTAGGTGCAAAACAATCATGGTTTCTACAGGAGAGCTAAATCAGCGTCTCCATGGAGATGCTACGGCCAAAAATCGGAAAGACAAACACAGATGCCACACCCACTGATCATAACACTTCGTAGTATCCTGCGGGTTTGGACTCATATTTCTTTCCAAAATTGTCCCTCTAGAAAATTAACATTATGCGATCTTATACCGCAGGGTGACTCATTTGAGTGAATCAATCGTTTTTCTTTTTTAGGTAAACGCCTTCAGACATTGTGCTCTTTTATCCTTGACGTAATGGAAGCCAAAGGTCTCCCCACTAGGTGCCACTATTTAACAAACTTCAGACACACGGACTGCTGCATCTTACGTAACATCATGACAATACGAAGGTCGGTAAAGACGATAAAGAAAAGAAGAAAGTTGGATCGGAATGGATCAGACAGGCTGTTACTGTGGGAGAAAGACAAAGAGGAGTAAGAAGACCCAATTCAAACTGATGTCTGTTTTTACTCCATGCCAAGAAGCCAGAAAATCTTTTTTTTCGCTCTCACAAATCACATTTTTTAAAACATATCGCTCCTGATTTAAACTATTCAACATGAAGGGCAATATGACTATTTTTAAATATATAAAGACATTTGAGCCGATTGCAATTACAATTCTGGAAACGCCAATTTTAAATCAGAGCAATGTTCCCATGTTTTAGCTCAGTTACAATAATAAAAAAAAAAATCTTATTTTCTAAAAAACTGAAGAAAAAAAAAAAAAATAAAATAAAATCTTTGGATCTAGATGTTATAGTAAATACAGGATGATTTCTGACACTTTAAACAGTGAGGTCTGTTTATATGATGAGGTTGTGGCATGTCAGTGGGGTCTACTGAAATGCTGGAGAATCACCTGTGGATGCATTTTAAAGCCACATCTGAATAACACTGCTTTCTTTAAAGACACAATGGGAATGTCAAGAGAAATCAGTCAAGAAATCGAGAACAAAATTGTGGAAATGCACAAGTCAGGTTCATCCATGAAAAACCACTTTCGCATTGATCTGTAAAAAAAAAGTTTTTGCAAGTATAGACATGATGGGAATGTCTAACAATTGTAAGGCTCAGAAAAGAGACAGGATACAGATGAAAGTGTTTTGATTTAAAAACGTACAAATCGACACCAGAACAAAAGTGAAGATGCTGAATGAAGCTGCTAAGAGAGTTTCTTTAACCCCAGTGAAATGTGTCCTAAACCGAAATTTGCTGAGAGGCCACTCAGGGAGAAGAAAGCCATTACTCATATAGAAACATAAAAAAAAAAATTCTAATCAGAGTTTGTAAACAAGAACAGTGACTTTGATTTTTTTTTTGAGACATTTCCTGCAGTTTGATAGAAAATAAAAACTGCTTGGTCATAATTACCATCCTTACAACTGGAGGAAAAAGAGGGAGGCTTCTAACCCGGGGTACACTACCACGACTCTAAAGCATGTTGGTGGCATCATCATGCTGTGGGGCAGTTTTGCTGCAGGAGGAACCGCTGCACTTCATAAATGGAAAGAATCGTAAGGAAAGGAGATTTTGTGTAAAAATCGAGGCAACATTTAAAGACATCAGCCAGGAAGTTAAAGCTCCAGTGCAACTGGGTATTCGAGATGAATGATGACCCAAGATATAAGGTCAGCAACCTTTTCAAATCGAAGAGACACCGTTGCCACGAAACTAAATTTGACTGAACTCGCAAAAATAATGGATTTTATAACATAAACAACGTAAAAAATAAAAAGCTAGGATTTTTTAACTTGACTATAAGTTTTACCAAAGGGGATAAAGACTTTTTTGTAAAAGAATGAGGCCAGTGAAGTACGCCTTTAAAAAAAAATCCTATTTCATATTGCTAGAGCCACAGGATGAGCGGCAAGTTGCAGACAGCAGTCCTTAGTTGTTTTTTTTTGTTATTTGTCAGGACCCATCATGAAATCCTGGTCTCAGTATTGTAAAAAAAAAAAATAAATGTGGTCAGATCTAAAATAGTGAGTGGGAGCAAGGCGAGCTATAAACCTTACTCAGCTCTGCCAAGAGAATTGGGCCAGAACACCAACAAACGTATTGTAAGAAGCTTGTTGAAGGAAATCCAAAAGGTTTGATCATTTAGTACAAAAGCAATGCTATAAAATACTGAGGAAATGTATGTATACTTCCAAATGTCTGACATACTATTTTTCTTATTATTGCATCATTTAGAAAACGGTTCAGGTAATTCTGATTCACCTTAAACAATAGCTTTGGTCTAATTCACCTTCAGACGGTGACAGCAACAAAAAAGATGTTAATGTTATTTTATTTTGTTTATGTAAACTTCTGTTTCCAATTGTTATTCTAATTCAAGAGTGAGTGCTTGCATGAGTAACAGAAAGTATGTCTTTGGTGATCCAACATGAGTCACTTGCCAACGGTGGAGGGTCAGACCCAATCTGGTCCTGCGGCGAATCGTTCCACTGCAGTGACACCACACAGACACAGAGCCTGTCCCTATTGGCCAGAGTCCATCTGCACATGCTGTCTTGTGTGTGTGTGTGTTCGCGCATGTGTGTGTGTGTGTACGTGTTTTTTGGTTGCTGTTTTTTGCACTGGGTGGGAACTGACCGTCTCATCAGCTAGCTTCTCTAGTTGCTGAATGTAGGGGGTGATGAGGGAATGAAGGTTTCTCAAGATGTCCTCCACAGGCAGAGCGGAGAGCAGGAATCCCAGAGCCTGCATCAGCCACATGCACTGACTGGTCTGTGTCAATAGACATTTTATGCAAACAAAAAGCTTTCAGTCAACAATACGTTTACATAAAAATAAAACAAAATAGATTCAGCTAGCTTTGTACATATTAAGGACCGCAGGGAGCAACGCAAATAATAACAGTCACTGATGCCTAAATGCCACTGAACAACACAAAAAGAAGCATTAACGATGAGATACAAACCTTGTGGATCTGTTTTATAAGAACCTCCTGTAGGGATAAAAACAGAGAGAAAGAGTGTTGGCTCTGTTATTCAGGACAAAGAATTAAAAAAAACAGCTTCAAACAAACAAGTGAAATTATTTTTAAGATCAACTGATGTTATTTCTGGAATATAAAAACCTATTACAAAAGTCTGCGACATGAATGAGGAACTGTGATATCAGACACACCAAAATGAATGCTTTTATGCTGGTAAAGTTAGCAGATTCAAACGTCTCCTTTAAGATTCACAGTCACATACATCAGAAAACGGGGCTTATTGGTCAGATTAAAATGGTCTTTCATAAAAATGATTACGTTTCATTAAACCCATATTTCTAAAAGAATTAATTGGTCTGATGTTATATTCTTTATTTTGTTATTCATGTACAAGAACACTTAACAGCATGAAGGATATTGTCAAAACTTTTGTTGTACATATTCTAAAGAGTGGGTGGAATTGTGAACTTATTTATATTCTTGGTGCTTATCCATCAACTATGTATTTTAATAATAATAATATACACTTTATTGATCGCGTAGGATGTTTTTGGTGTAACCACACCGAGGCAGCCAGTTTTGCAGGCGCCAGGTAGGCAGTTGCGCAAGTAGTGCATAAGTACGAACACTGCTGTGGTGTATTTTGCCCTGGGCTGGATTTGAACCTTCGGATTGGATGTCAGGTGACATTCCATGTGAGCTATCCAGCCGCAATGTTACATTAATCTGATATAACATACATGACGTGGTATCTATTATTTCTTTGTACTGATGAAAAACAAACTGGTAGCAGCAACAACAACAATAATGACCAATGCTATTCTGCAGCAGTACGTCATCATGCACTTACCTGAGAAACTGCTACGATGTTGGTGGCGTATGGCGGCAGGTCATATTTGCATTCTCGGCAGATTTTCTTTAAGGTCGAAACGGAGGAGACAGAAAGGTCTGGATTTCCTAACGCTTGTAAAACCAAAGGCAGGACACTGCTGAGCATCACAGGGTGGTCAGCTAACCATTCAGCCAGAGCGCCTACAAAGAAGAGCATGACTTCAGCTACAGAACAAGAAACATCTTTTCTTAAATCCCAACATCTGAAACATTACCTATTGTGAACATGACAGTGTCGGCTAACTGGACATTGTTGATGTTGATTCGAGGAATGAGTCCTATCAAGCCCGGGATGACGTCGGAATAGTTCACATCTATCGTTTCTGCTATTGACTGGAAGCCATACAGCAAAGCTTCTGTGTGCTAAAAGAGAAGAATATGAAGCATATGGGGAGAACAACTGAAAATATTTTGTATAATTAAAATTTTTGTCCAAAATTGTCCAAGCTTGTTAAGATTTAATGCTAAGATTTTTTTCAGTACATGAAGAAAAACATAAAATTGCTTAAAATCCTTGATGTTAGCATTGCTAATCGGCCTCACTCACCTGCCACGACATTGGCTGCTCTGTATTCGTCAACAGCCTTCCTAGTTTATCATACAAGTTACTCAGCAGCTCCGCTCCCAGCATCTCATACACATACATGAGTGTGTCTGAGATATCCACCCTGAAGGACAGACGAGCACAAACAAACATTTCAAACGGGGGGGAATGCCGCTTAATCTGTGTCAGACACGTTTCGCCCCCCTCAGTGTGTTTAGAGTCCATTAGATTAGAGACAGAGACACTTATTTGCTGACCAACCATCCGGTCAGAGAGTAATTTCCAGCTGTCAAGTGCAACACACCTGTGTGTCGAGACGGGAGATGAGTCAAGAATACGAATGCAAAACACACAAGCATGTTCACCTGTAAATCCTAAACTGCTCCTTTTCATCAGAGGACCAGGAAGCATATTCCTGGTCAGAGGGGAACTGCGCTTTGTGAAGCAACACATCCACCAACTGGAAATACACTGGTCTGTACACCTGGAGGTACACGGCCTGTTTATCCGACTCAAATGACATGATTTCGTCCTGAAAAAAAATAAAAAATAAAAATAAAAATTAACACCAAGCAGTTATTCTGATGTTGTAAACTACAAGGCTTTTTAATAGAACAAAACCACAAGAATGCTATAATTGTTGCTCCCTTTTTATAATGACAAAAAAAATTTGAAGTGCAAAATGTACAGTGCAAGATAAGAAGGACATATTTCTAAAGACTGGACCGAAGCAGAGGTATATGAGCTTAAAAGCAGCAATCCTTGTTCAAAACTGAGCGTTTGTTACCTGTAGTGTGTACCAGAAGGTTAGTGTAAGGGAGCTAGTTGTCTCATTGACCGGATAGTGGCCGGGGATGCCTGTACAAAACATGATCATGTTGACTAGAGCCAGGAAGCTCTGCCAGTGATCCACCTGCTCCAACAGCGTCCTACAGACACCAACATAAGGGCAAGGGCACCAAGAGGGATTTAGATGTAGCGGAACACCATCACAGGATTGTTTTAGGATTTAGCTGTTTCAACACAAAACACACCTGGAGTGGTTCTCTCCCAGCGTTACAGCGATCCGGCAGATCCCATGGCAGGTCTCCATGTCTCCGTTCTGAACAGCCTCCCTCAGCTGATCCAGGAGGGCCAGGACTCGAGGAACCAGTTTCAGTAATGTGTTCACATATCTGTAAACCATGGAAATAGGCTTTGAATGTGTTGCCTTTCATCAACCACATACATTTAAAAATAAACAAAACAAAATTTAAAATAAGAACCGTTAGCTTAATTGACTTATAGTTTGTTCCTCTACGACAAGCATTTCAAATCCTGTTTCAGTCGAAGCTCAACCTCTGATCTCCGATCCTGCACACCCACCAAAAACATCCAAGATATCTACCAGTGAACCTGAAAATCCATCTAAGTTCCTTCTTCTCACAGCACCACTGCCATCAGCAAGAATCATGTCGACTGGCTGCTGCCTTACTCAATTATATTTCCCTTCACTCTGGAAAAATAACACACACACAGCTACACATGCATCACTTCTCATCCGAACATGGCATCTTTTAACATCGCTCCTCCTGTCATCACTGGTGACTTTGAGGCAAGGAGAGACATTTAGAGATGAAGGACAGAGTATTTGTTTCTCCTGAATGTCACATGGAGGACTGCATGCACGTCTGAACACAACACGTGTAAGCTATATTGTGTCCCCCTGATGGTTTGTGGTAGGTGCTTCAACCTTCAGGAAAATAGCAATAAAAGGTGTTGGCCCGTGCAGATGAATATTAATCAATGACACAAGAAGGTTGTCGTAGCTTTGGTGGCATTTAAAACTACAAAAAAAAAAACACCTCAAGAGAGATGGCTTCTTTTTTTATCATATATTCCTCAAGTGAATATGTTTCCTAAATGTCTTCGATTGATGAATTGCAGAGTGGGTTTATACTCTAATTCCAAAATATCTTTCTGTAAAATATTTAATCACAAGCCAAGGTCTGAACATGGAAACTTAAAAGCTGGATGGTTGGATTCAACAATGAGACAGAAATAAGGGTAGGAAACACATTTTTATAATCCATTTTGTTTTTGTCCAATCCTCCATGCTTACACTGAACGCATCATTGTATAGTAGCTAACCCGCCAAACAAACCAGTGAACCCCACTGTAACAGAGGAAACTGTCACAGCACAATTGATCAGATGTTCTTTAAGTTTAGGGGGAAAATCTAACAAGTTGAGGGAAATAAAATGGTAAGAATCTCCTGCTTAAATGCACTAATTTCCCTCTAGACTTCTTATGGGCTGTGAAGAGTTTGTCCTTCCCTGCAATAAAAAGCAAATCCTTAAATGAGCAATATGGGACGATTGATCAACTGCTGGAGAAACGTCAATCGTGTTGAAATGTGATCAGGCTCAATCTGGCAAAACCTGGGTAACTACTGGACTATACCCTGTTTGACCAATGCTCAGTGAGATGCAGGAATAGCTATCATCTTCATAGTGTGAGTGTGCAACAGTGACTGCCTGCATGTGTGTGTATGTGCGTGCATTCAAACCACTTCAAAAGATCATTTATTTTTAATAAGGTACCTTTCAGACAGAGGTCATTAACTCCCAGCACAGGAGAGAGAGAGTGCCTGGTGTGTTCGGCTGGCCATTAAAAGGCCAGAATGGTCTTGTTTGCATTTATCCATTTCAGAAATTTCAAAAAAAGAAAAAAGATGACATTTAAAGAGATTCCACAGAGACCATCTGATTCAGGCCCATCTCCGCTAACTCATCATCTCCTTTTCTTGGTTCTGTCCAGCTGTTTCACACAGACTCCACCCTTAGTGTCTCCTTCTTACCTCCCCACCCCCCTCTTTGTCCCTCTATTCCCCTCTGCAATTACTGCAACACTCTGAGACAGGGGAAATGGGTTGCCTGGCAACAGGATGCAGCTGGACCAATAGCATTCCCCCAAATGAGTTGACTGTAATGTGTTTAAACAGAGCAAGAGAACAAGAGGCAGGGAAGGAGAGCTTTAGGGCTGACTGTGGGAGATGAGAGGTTAAGGGTTCAGAGAAGCAGGCAGACAGAATGAGAAAGGCAAGGACTTCCTTTTTGAGGATGACTATTGGATGCACACTGGAGAGAACGCACCATACTGCTACTAATGTAAACTTTATACACTTAAACAGAAACAACAGGCAATCTGGACTGCGTTGTATTGACAGACAAAACCTCGGAAGGCATCAAGGTGCCAAACACTCTGCTTGGCGTAACGCAGCAGCAGCGGCCTCTGAGGCACCAGTCCATGTGGGACTGTTGAGAATACAGCCTTATATTCACACCTCCCCCCCCCCATCTTCCACCTTCTCTGAGCTTTCTTGCCTTTTTTCCCAGCGCAGTCCCGTCCCCCCCGCCCGCTCTGTCTCTAGGGGAGGGGTAATGGGTACCTGCCATGTCTGAATCAGCCGGGGCATGATGACATCTCTCCCAAGATCTGTAACCATAGTAACACCATCCAACCGAGAAATGACGCTTTCCTCCTCCTGGCTGTGAGCTTGCCCTGTATCAGTCCTTTTCTCCATCCATCCTTCCTTGGTCCCTTCTAGCAACGACCAATTCAATTTCTTTTCTCCAGTCTTTTCATTCTACTTCAGCGTTCACTAGAGTTTAATTTCTTCTGCTCTTATTAGCACAGCGTTCTTCGCCGTTTAGTGACACAAAGCCAAATCGGGGCAAGACAACGAGCGTACCTTTGGGAGTCGGGTTGAGAAATGGCGTTGACTATAGCCTCTACTGCCGTGTCGAAGAGCTCCGGGTCAGAGAGGGCGCTGAAGCAGTCGTGCACCAGGCCTTCGCTCTCGTTGAGGGGCACATCCAGCAGCACCCACGACGACAGGCAGCGCAGGACGCGGGCCTTCACTGCCCCTGGGCTGTCTGCCCGGCGGAGCAGTTGTTGCAGTAAGGGACAGACCGACCCCCACTCTCGGCCCAGGGCTCCCCGGACCTGTACACACAGCGAGGAAATTATTTTGAGCAGTTAAAATAGCATCTCTTTGTTTTGAAAACAAACTATTCAATCCAAATTAATTGAGTGTTTTTATTTCTTTTAAGGTAGATGAGTCAGGGATGCATGTAATGAATACGCATAATTAAGTTTCTAAGAAAATTGGATTTCATACCATGAACGAAATAGGATTTTCATACAGGCTGATTGTGAACCTCTCCTCTCTTCCACCTGACTCTGCAGAGCCGTCTGTTTGTAGTGGCTCTTGAAACACACCTACAGTCCGTACCCTGTCAGTATTTTTTATACACTTTTTAAATGAACTTTGCGTCACAATCCTCTCAAGGTTGAAGTTATCCCTATAAACTATCACCAATTATCACCATGATAATAGATTAAGATTCATGTTTGAAAACTGAATTATTTGTACTTTTTTTTTTTGTCACCGTTTGTTCCATTGTAGCATTATTGTGTTTTTTAGGGATATAAATCGCACTAATTTTAGTAAATAGTGTCCCGAAGAAATTTTGCATTTGAATGTTATTCAAGAGGAACATTTGCTCATGATTACTTTTATTGTTATCACATTTAGAACCACAGTTTATCGTGATAATTTTAAATCAGTATCGCATACCCCAACCAACTGCTTCTGCACCTGTTTTGGAAACACTAAACTTTCTAAACATTTTACTTTGAATGATGTTGTAGTTAATTGAGTTTAACCAGTATTTTTTTAAGTACTAGTAATGAGAAATAAAAGTAAAGTAACATAATAAAAATACAATTATTTGGTGTAGTTATTGTAAACGCAGAAGAATGGTAAATAAACAACAACAAAAAAACGCTAAATCAGTAAACCATCAGTTCCAAAAAGGTGGTCAAACATCTGCCGCTGTTGCCAGGCAAACGTTACCTGTCCCTTGCGGTATTGCGGCAGGCGGCTGGTCTGGAACTCCTCAGGCAGCACAGTGAGCAGCTCCAGTAAAGCCAGGCAGCGTGCGCGGCCGTCCACCCCTCCCCCCTCCTCCTGAAAAACCCGGACCATTTCGGGCACTGCGCCGGGCCAGGCCTCGGGCATCGTGTTGAGCGCCAAGGAGGCCAGCGCCACGCACAGCCGAGTGAGGACCATCTTGGAGCCAGAGGAGAAGCAGGCAATCTGGGAGAACAACTGGCTCTTCAAGGACTCATACTGGTCTGTGGGGATGTCTGACCAGTACCGGGAGATTTTGGTGTGAAGCGCACTGGCCCCGAAGTACTGAATCTCAGGCACCTATGAGAGAAAGTACATGTGGAAAAAACTAAATCAATGAATTCATATCAGCGCATTAAATATTATCAATGGTGAGGTTTTGAGAACACGGTACCTTATCCGGGCCAAGGAGGGCCCAGCAAAACTGCCAGGCCTGCGGTGAAACTTGAGCTTGCATCAGCCATTTCTGGGCCAGATTCTTGTTTTCTATATTTGGATCGTAATACAACTGATGGAGAGCCTGGAAATAATAATAATAATAATAATTATAAAAAACAAAGAAAAAAACAGAGCAGTCAGACAAATCCACACCATCAATGGCTCATAAAACCCTAAACCCACAACTGCTGTCAAGGAATACTCTGATTTTACAGAGCTACGGTTTCAAGACTGTTAAAAGTATGTCGTTCCTACAGCTTAATGTATGGATAGTTATTATGAGACTCTACAATTTTAGCAACATAAAGCAAACATCAATATTTCACCATATCATGTGATTTAAATCAATTATTAGCTGCAGAAGTAATTGATGCCTACAGTTAACATGGCGAAAACAAACAGTGGACAAAGATGAAAGCACAATCTTCCCTCCTCTGAGTGTCGGAGCGAGAAGTTACTTTAGAGCATAGCTCGCACAAACATACAGTAGACACATTAGCCCAAAAACCTGAGCGGACTTGAACGCAACGAACTGGAAACATTCGTTCTATTAAACACAGCTTTGAGTTATTCGATTACTTGAGAGCGACCAAGACAAAGGAGGAGAGAGGAACATAAAAATGTAGAAATGGGAACCAGGTACAGTATGAGAAGGACATAGAGGAGATGATAATAAGACGGATGTCTATTTCTGGCAAAGCTGGAATAGCATTTTTGAAAAATCTCGGCATCTCTGTCGTATTTTGTCAAACATAAATGCACTCATGAAAGCACGGATGGTGGACTAAAACCTCTGGCAGACAGAATAATGTGCCTTTTAGAGGGGAAACAAATCCAAGCTGTGAGCTTCTGATCTTGAATTTTTACCCCCTGCAGCCTTGTCACATCAAATCCTCCACCACAAATCTTTCCATCTCCATTTCATCCACCCAGCTGCCATTCTAAAGCCAAAACTTTCCATTCAGCTTCATCCCAGCATTTTGGCATTCAATATAAGACATTTTGTTAAAACAAAATATGTAAAAGATATTCTTTCAAAACCAATAATAAAGTGTTTGCAGCTGCAAAGAGGCAGCTCTGACTAAAGTCAGCGCCTGGTGGAAGCAGAGTATCAGGTAGCGATCCCCGAGTCCGCCATCATCCAATACAATTATCTGTCTCCCCTTACTGTGAACAAGCCAAGCCGGGTGTTAGTAAGCTGAATGTCTGCAGAAAGTCAGGTATTAGTTGTGTCTCTAAGAATGGAAACGGAGACACAGTGTAGGTACCCATGTATAAGACAGAGCAGGTGCTGCATCATAAGATGCCAGAAGCTTTAACTTATTCATAGCTAAAAAAAAATAAAAATAAAGTAAACCTTAATTTTGTGTCCTTCAAAGAGCAAGCCAAATCCATACATAAACTTGGCTTTGATGCGGTGTAGAAGAGTATGGATTAATACAGACAAAACGGGACAATTGAGCTAAAAATAAAATGAGGGTTTTGATGTGAAAGCAGAGTCCTTCAATGGACGATAATTATGGCTTCCTTCGAAACAGAAATCCAACTCTCTAAATGAAGGTTGTTTCTGAATTAAAAACAGCAGCAAATCATTACTGTAGTCCATTTTGTGACAGGAGAGCCCTCCTTATCTCATCTCAAAATACATTCTGAGGGTCAATATCAAAACCATGAACACAAGAAAAGGCTGGTTAATTTGTTCCTTTAATCTAATCACCATGCTGCAAATCAACTATTCGTTATTTATAACGACAGTTTATTATTAGCAGGATATGTAAGGACATGCAAAGGGATGCATACCCATAGAAGAAAAACACTAGGGAACTAAGCCGATTCTCGAATTTCTTTATAAAGAACCAAGAAATATTGTTTATCTACGTTGCAGAAAAGTTTACAACATAGCTGTCTAAATAGTAAATTCTTTACAGTAAAATAGCAGTAAGTATATTTTATTGTAACTCTTAAAAACAGCAAAATCAAGATGTGTATCGCACGGATGTATCCGGGAATTAAAATCTAACTAACGGGAGTTACAGCATATCCCTATTAGAGTGGAGATTACAGCTCATCAACTCCTTTTGCCCAAACCATCAAAATGCACCACACCATCCAAGGATATATTGGTTTCAAGCAGCTCTGTAAAAATAACAGCTTTGTCCAACTTAAGAGGAAAAATATTTAGACAGGTAATTCTTTTATTTTAACTAAAAAGACTCTTAAGAAGATCTTTTCTCGCTGATCACTTATTGATCCAGTAGATAAGCAATAATGCCTCAAAAAGGCTTCACTATTAAATGTAGCAAGGAGAAGTCTATATCTTATCATTCCTTGACTAATCCGCCAGTAAACACTGTTGTCAAATCAACTAGTTCCAAAATATGAGCTACAGTACTTAAAATGCATTTGTTTCTTTCGATCGGACTCTGAAGTTTTTATAGGTCGCTTGTAAATTATTATGATATTCCTCATAATTTAATACTAATTTACACTAAAACCAAATGGTTTAAAAAAAGTAAAAAAAAGATAGACTTTTTAAATAACTAAAAAATAAATGTATTGCTTGTTTTAACCTTCACTAAGCACAGAATTACATCCAAATATTCAGAACATGACTTTTGACACCATGCCCAGAAACAGTAGACCACTCTAGGTATGTGTTCATCAATAAAAGAAGGAATAGTTTGTTGTAGGACATGCCTGGGGTGTTTGATGAGAGGCTAAATTAAGATTAGCATGATGTCCCCAGTACTGATGAGATCTGGGCACAAGAGCAAAACAAAAGCATTACATCACCAGTTTCATTTTTAAGACTCAGCTACGTGGACAGACAGAAAGAATAAAGAATAAATACTACTTGTCCCAGAAAACGGTGAGAGACGAAACTAAACAACTGTATCAACATGGTTATATCTTCCATACATAGTTTGGGATCGAAATAAACGATCCATTTCTGACAAAAAAAGGTTGTTTTAAATCAAAGTTGCAGTACGTAAATTTTATTACCGTTTTCTTTAAGCTCCGACCTTCCAATATGCATTTTAGTCCACTTGGATTTCTCCTTAAGAACCATCTTGTAAGATTTTAAGGCTGTATTCACTTTTTCCCCCCAGTCTTCCCACTGTGAGTGCTCATTATTTATTTATATTAGGAGCAAAAAAAGGACAAAAAAGGCCACATTCAAACCTACACTCAGCCTCTTACGTTAACGTTTGGCAACGTTAACACGGGTAATATTTCCAGAGCAGTCTGTCCCTTCCTTTATAACGATTGCCAACTCTTTCAGATCTGGTTAGAAGACATGGGTTTGCAAATCTGCTGTTTAACATCGAGCCTTGCTGTTATCTGCACTAGGAATCACTCTTGCTCCCTGAAAGAATTGCATACATGTCGTGGTTTACCTTTTATTAGAGTCAGACATTTGACAGGTATCATATCTCTAAACTATTATTTTGCCATTTATAAACAGAGTCTTGCTATAAAGCGGTACTGGAATCTTAAAGCAACAGTAAAAAAGTAAAATTGTAAAATCCTGACCTCCTGGTCACCTGCAGTTGGATTGAAGTACATTTATTTTTCCAGTGGCTGTGTGAAGGATGACAAGTGATGAGGTAGTTAATCTAATTGAATTGAAACACTGTCATATGATGAAGTACGAAAATAAGAGACGGGGGAAGTGACGTATGCCATAAAGCAGTCAGCACATTTGTAGTTGTTTTGTGTGGCAGGGTTCCTGTCACTCTCCTCAAATTGCTTAATGCCGGTTAAAGCGATACAGACCTCTCGGACCATGAAACAGGTGTCATTCAACGAGTTGTAAGTCGATGTATAATCACATTTTTTTATAAAGGTTGAAAAGTTACTGAGAGTTGCTTTCAATGTAAAAAAAAAATAGAAATAAAGTTTTATTTTGTATTTTCTCTAGTTTCATCCTAAACACTTCACTGAAACTTAAACTAGTAAAGTTTGCATCTCCTTCAAATCTCTATGTTTGTCTATACTGAAGAGTGTGTTGTTAAAAAATACAATAACCCTTGGGATGCTGTTTATTTTAAGTTAAAACCAGCCAGTCACTGGTCATGGCCCATCAGAAAATTGGTCGTTCACCAGCCACTTGTTCTTGCCATCTCTACTTCAACCATCTTTCTGCAGCTAATTCAACTTTCCAACACTGATCCTTAATCATGCTAGGTTGTACTCTCAGTCATCCCCCTACTTGATGCTTTGGGGACAGAAAGAAAGAATAAACACTACCTGTCCCAGAAACAGTGGCGGAGCTAGACTTTTATTCTTGGGGGGGCCAGAGGTTATTTCAGGGGGTCCAGAGACTATGACAATAGATTTGTTTCTCGAACCATCGATTGCAATTGGAGTCTCTAAACATTGAAATATATTTAAGTACATAATAAGCTTACAGAAAATTAGATTTGTGAAAGTAATTTGGAGTTTATTAACAATATACCAAATGTAAAACACAACTTAGGAACAATTTTTCAACAAATAACCATTTTACATTAATGAAAATGCACACACATTCACTCACCCCCAATTACACACAGATACTGACTCACTCAAAAAAAAAAACACGAATCAACTGGCTGCTGCTGATCTTTCTGTCACCCAAGCCGTTCAACAGCGGGAGCTTTTTTCCCCAAAATTATATATATTTTGATAAATGATACTTTGTTACAAATTTAAACAAAATTAACTTATGTGATCATTGTTCATTTATTGGTCATCACCCCTATCCCCCTCTATTTTGTTCAGCCGCCACTGTATCTATATCTATCTATATATACATATATCTACATGCCTGTCACTCTGGAAAAAAAGATTTTTTTTAATTTTTTATAGTCACACAATGATGTTAAATTCCCACTTCCAAAAGTTTCTTCTCGTTATATTTAATTTAAGGCAACAAAACATGAAATGTCTGATTGTCTGCTTGTTTAATTCCTCTCAAACAATTGAAGAAACGTAAAAGTACAAGGCTCTGCAAACCAAATTAAATGTAGACGTTAATGTGGAGCAGGTGGTTATCTGTATAAACATGAGATGTAACGTTAACTTTATTCCCATAGCAAAACAATCTCATATCTGAACACAAAAGTTATTTTAATCGGTCACTCATAAGGAAACCATTATGCAACTTACTTTAGAATCAGGATTTCACTGTCCATAAAAGGCGTTTTTTTAATTCTCCTCTTATTTTGTTGATCTTGTTCAGATTCAAACCGTTCAAAGATCCAGCAAAAACGACAGCTTAACAGTGATGCAAACTCCTTAAGAAAATTACCTAAAAGTTGCCAAAATTACGTCCATTGTGTACTCACAATGGAGTGTGTTGTTTACCAAAACAATTCTTGATCTTTTTCAGTACAGGACAAAACAAGTGGAGGCTTCATTCCAGTTTTATGCTCCGAAAATCTGGAACAGTCTTCCTGAAGAGGTGAGACTGGTTTCAACTCTGGCGTTGTTTAAATCCATGCTGAAAACAGCCTTTTTTAACTGTGCATATAGCAACTGAGAATATTATTACTATTATAATTATTTTATTTTTATTTTATTTCTTTTAAATTCAAAGTTGATTTTATTGTTTAATTTGCTGCTCTTTTTTATAATAAACTTGCCTTGCCTTACAGCATCAACTATGGAGCCTCAAGGCAAACGAAAGATTTCCGCAGTGTGGGACCATTTGATCTTACATCGGAAAATAAGGGAATTGTTTTCATTTTGTTTTTTCATCCGGTTCTTTTCAGCTTCTACTTGATCTATCTGAACTCAAATTCAACTGAAATTGACTCTTAGTTGAAAAAGTGTAACAGACTAAATTTCAAAACATTGGAAAAACGTATTTTTTTTAAATACAAATTTGTGAAGAAAAACCTCAGTCTACATAAATCCACATTTCATTGGGATTGGAATTATTTATTGACTGTATCTAAGAATATCACATTTTCAATTTAACTTAAGATATGAAATAATAAAATATATAATATACAATAACATACAATGACTTAAATGTTTTTGTATACACTGGTTCATCAAATCAGTCCATCTACGTTGCCTGTAGGGATTTGAAATGTCCAGCAGGTGTCAGTATTCAGTGACACAGTATCAATACAGTTTTGCTATGTGTCAAAACGCTTCAGGACGCCTCATCTACCCAACACTACTTCCGCTTGTGGCAGCATCTTCTGCTTGAGAAAATAGGCTGGGTGATTCTGCTTTCAGGCATCACCCAGCCTATATTTATGTTGAACGTCAATTAGCCCATCTTTGGCCCCAAAAGTCTCCAATACCGCCAAATCTACCTCTTCTTATTTGAGTAAAGTGGATTACAACTCTTTGTGGTGCATAGCGCTAACTACTGGACGGGAGGGACTTAGCAGTCAATATGCCTCACAGATAAAATACGTCTGGCTCTTATTGACAAGACGTGCGGTGTCGTGACACGTCAATCATCTGGGGGGTACAATCAGATTTCAGGGGGGGTACAGTGCTACCCCGGCCCCCCCTTCTTGCTCCGCCAGTGCCCAGAAATCAATGATGCAGCATACTCATCTTATTCCACCATGACAGTCTATTCAAAAAACAGTAGGATTAAAAAGTAGGCTGGAATGGCTCAATTGAAAAGTCACCTGACCCTGACCGGTGGCCTGGGTTCAAATCCAGGCCTGGGCTACACCAACAGCATTCAGTGTGGGTCCTGAGGCAAGACCCTTCGCTACTGCCTACTTTGTAAGTCGCTTTGGATAAAATCGTCTGCTATAAACATAAACATGAATAAGCATTAACATTGGCTCAATTTTACAGCTTGGCGTGAGGTTTTTGGGACAATGTGATACCAAGTGACACCTGGACAAGTGACAGCAAAAGGATGGGCTGTTAAAGCCATGCATAGTGGTGAACTGAACAGTAACTCTCTCAGGACAGAATTATAAAATCTCAGCAACACACTACAACCAGGAACTGACCTCCATTTTTCCTCTACAACACGTTTAACTACAATTACAAGTGTAAGGCAGTATAGAGTACAATCCATTTATGCACAACGATGCTAACAATGTGTGACTTTGTTCAAAAGGACCCAAAACTAAACAAAGAGTTTTCTGTGGGACTGTGCAAAACTCTGGGCCAGGGAACCATCATCTCCAACACCATGTAACCAATAAGCACTAAACCAGTAAAATCGTAACAGTGCACACTAATTCTGTTAATTTTTTTATATTTTTTTAATTAAACAATGTAAAAAGTAAAATACTCAAAAGAAACCTTGTTTTGTGTTACACTGTTTTAATGCCACCAGATCAGTGATAGAGTGAAGCTGAAAGGGGTTTTGCATTTTTACTAAATCTGAGCCCTTTCTACTAAAAATTAACAATGATCAGCGTATCTTAAAGGACAATAACAAATAAAAGCTGAATGAAAATGTATGGCACACTTTATAAATCACCTTATAAAGTGATTTACAGATTAATCTTACAGGAACAAAACCTCATTGGTTCTGAATTTCAGTTCCAGAGTAAATTCTTAAGAGGTCCTAATTTTCGGTGTACAACAGATTCTGTCACTCTGCTTGACTTAATCTGATTAATTTATTTCGACTCGATGATAATTACTAGAATGCAAAAAATAGCAGGACAGCTGAGGCACACATAGAGCTCAGTGCTATCTGCTGAGTTACTGTAAAGCTTAACTGATCAAGAACATGGAAATCAAAAGTGCAAACCCCTGTACATTTGGTTTTAAAGACTTGTTAAACAAGGTTTCCACAATCTGCATCATCATCGTTATCATATACGTTTCTCAAACACCAGAGGTCTCAATAACTGCCCCACTATTAAGTAGATAGAAAAGTGCAGCATGCGAGTAAGTTTCAAAAATGTCCTCCCTAAAACAAAGCTTAAAACCTTTTACAACCCCTGCAATTATATTACGAAGCCTGAAAGGTAAATATAACATTAAGATTCTTGTAATAACTTTATACTACTTTACTTTTTGTGGGGAAAATACATTCTTCTTTGTTTTCATTTTTTTAATAATACAGCTATAAATCAATTAAATGCATTTCTAGATTACATTCAATCTATGGCAGTTTTACACAATGCTATTATACCAGCCTACCCTGGGTTCTCATTGTTTAAGGATGTAAAACAGGGGTAAAAGCAAAAAGAAAATCCCATGCAGCTTAATACACCTGGATCAGGATGCCAAATCATTTTCCTCCTGCAGGAATGTGCATCTCTCCCTCTGATCTCCCTTTAATCATCTCTGTCGCATTACCAAGCTCCTCAAGCCTCCTCCTGTTTCCTGTGCTGGCCACATCCCTCACCTTCATCCTATTCCATCAACCCTGCTCCTCCACCTCTCTCACCCTCTGTCTCCCCCACCCACCCATCATCTCCTGGTATCTCCAAGCCCCTGAGTAATTGATCACAGCAGCCTGGATGTTACCAGAGCCATGAAAACACACACACACACACACACACACACACACACACACACACACACACACAAAACCTGGAAAAAACAGCATCACATGAGCTGCTACCATAATAAACATCTTTCCACACATGGCACAACAAATTGGTTTGTTTCCCTAGTAATAAAAAAAGCTACATTAGCGCCATAAAGTTCTATTATTAGCAGCCGTTTCAGTCTACACCCTGAATAAGAGCGGACATTAGAAAACTCACCTTCTCCACGTTCTCCACCGTGAAGTCCAGCGCGACGGGTGTGCTGGCCGTCCTCCCCGGCGTCTCCATATCTCCGCGGGACACGGAGCTGTCAAACCGGGACAGACGAGAGCACCGAGTCACTTATCGGAGTCCCGATTCAGATAATCGCGTTTAAATCGTGGACAAACCGGAATCCGCCTCGCTTTTTAAAAATATTGGTAACTTAATTCGTATTTTGTGTTGTGGGGAATGACATGACAACCCCGACCCGGGAAGCTAACGCTAGCCTGCTGTTGCTAACCTAAGATAGCATGAAAAAAAATCGAGCAGCTAAGCTAAGCCGAAGCTAACGGATGTAGCAAATGTAACGATAGCGCAGCCGAAAACACACGACCAGCCAGCTATGTGAACGGTGTTAGCGTGACAGCTTCGAAGAAACAGCCTATTAGTCGTTGTGTTATCGGGGGGAAGCCCGGAGGACCGGGGATATCCCGCACCTTTCTGTCCGGCGACGGTTAAAGAGACGATGCTGGCGGCTGCTGCCTCCCTGCCGCTTCTCTTCGCTGCGTTCAGGAACTGTGGGAAATTTTGTATTCGACGCATTTGAGAAGATTCTGATGAAAATGAATGTACATCTATTGTTTCACAGTGATTAGAAGTAAACAGAAGTTACTTATGTCGACTTATTTATTGATTTGGTCCACATGGTATCCCAAGAAAAGGGGGTAAAAATTATTTTTCAGCCCCTCAATGAAATGTTTAATGTATTTATTGAATGTCTAGTCTAAGACAGAATAAGGACCTGATGTCTAGCGCTTGTATTTGATCAAATATATACATATTATTTACGATGTATATGCTTGGTATGTTTCCAGTACTTTTTTTATCCTCATACACACCATCTTGTACATATCTGTAGATGTATATCTAAAGCATGTACATTCCTGCATGTTTATTTAAGGATATTTCAATTATTTTGCCTGTTACCTAATGTTGTAAAAGCATTTTGCTCTACGTTGCAGTTTTTGCTGCTTATTGTTGTGTAAATTGACGTAAGGAGGTTTGATTGTCCCAAAAAAAGGTTTCTGATTTGTGAATATTTGTAAAGTAATGGATGGGTTCATGATCAAAGCCCTAAATTATCTAATTATGAGTGTGTGGATGAATGTGGCTCCTCAGCATCAGTTTAATCAAGGCAATAAACAAGCCAAGGGCGCCTCCACGTGGCTGAAAGACTGGATGGCATCTCAAGTAACCTACTGGAAATTAACCACGAGTGAACCTTGAACTTATTACATCAAAAAATAAACAAGTCAAGAAATTGATTGTGAAACACTTCAAACATAAGCCGTGCAAATAATAAGCCGTCTTTTCAAATCCCAAAGGGGGTGGGGAAGCAACTATAAAAAGAATAAGATCAGAAACAAAAGAGAAATAAAACAGAAAGGGATGGAGTTTAGAAAGTACCCAACAAAACCACATAAACTAGTTTCTATTTAGAACAGGACAGTTTTCTAATCTTGGGTTCGGTTTTAAAGTGTTTGTCCTCCGGGGCTGTAGGGGGCGCTATACAGCTTCAGATGTGCCAATAAAACAAGAGGCGTGAGCATCGGCGCTGAGGAGCATTGAGAGTCTATCACTGGTTTGCTCTGTGTTTGCTGGATCCCAAAAAGAGAAAAGCCTTTATGGTTTTTCTCAGTACTGTCCCATCTGAAGCTGGAAAAACATAGGCGCCTCCCGACCATTACTTTAACGTTTACCCTAATTTTGCCACTCACGTAAGACTGGAGCTTAAAGGGTACGAAACCTTTTTGTTTACCGACGCTTAGTGGGATTCCAGCGAGTTTTATATCAAGTTTTATATCAAGTCTTTATATCAAGTGTCTAAGCGAGACAGTTAAACCGTTCGGAAAACCGTTACTTTCCAACCGCCTCGTTCCTCCGTTAGCTAGAAATGTGTTAGCATAGATGCTAATCACTTTAAACACGATTAAAGTCTGGTAGAATGATTTGTTCTTCAGGTAAAGAGAAATGATTTGTTCTGAAGCTAAAGAGAATGACTGTATCCGTTTAACCCTCACACACTGTGTTTTTTTGTGTTTAAATCGATCAGAGGCAAACCTATGCTAGCTGATTCATGAGCATCTGTTGAAGTGAGAATTTCATTAAAAATAACACTAACGCAGGATTAAAAAACGTAATTTATCCACGACCATTTCAATTGTGATGGTAGAAAAGCATGCTTTCCATTCATCTAAGGCTACAAAAGGTCATCACTGTGTTTTAGCCTAGACAAAATAACAAAATTCAACAAGCCAGCAGAGCAGAGAACACTTTTAATCTAAGTTCTGTGTTATTTTCAGCTTTCATTCTGTGTCAAATACAAATAAAACTTCAAATAAAAGAGTATCATAGGTATTCACTGTGGCTGGATGCTCTTCTGTAAACTCACATCTAATAATCACGTCTAGTAATGATTCTTGGTCATCTATTTATTCTCAGAACAAGGTGATCAGTGACAGATCTCTGCCTCCAGTCTATCATATTAACAGATCATTTGTAAATCCAGGCTCTTGGGTTTCAACAGAGGCGCAGACCCGCTGCAACTTAACCCCATAGTCTCAGAATCCTTAAATCAACTACGATTACATCCCAGCGCAGTGACAGAGTGAGTCTCAAGTTACTCCACCACTGTGGACTCCCATGCCTTTGAACGAAAAACCAAGTTGATGAATCTTACTAAATAACTTTGACGTTGGACTTTCTGTTACCATCTCAGGACATGAGCTGGGACAGTCAGCTGAACTCCATCCTGTCTGTAGCGGACGGCAGCGTTGCAAAGATGAGGGTGAGTACGTTTCAGGCTTTTCCGTGACCATAATTGGCGTACAGTTTTTTGGTTGTTTTTGTTTTGGTTGTAATTAAGTTTTCCCACATCGCTTTTCAAGTAATTTGTTCTACCATATTGTTAAAAAAATAAAACACCTTGGCACTCCAACTCAGATCTGTCACACCCTGATGTATTCTTGTTTGATTTTGTTGTATATTAGATCACAATAAAGGTTGTTGTTTTTTTTACTGGAACATTTTTGCCTGTGTGCACTTTGATATCACCTCTTGCTAGGCTTTGAACCAGAACCAAAATGTTTTAGCTAATCACTCCCATCTTAAGGTATCTTCACAGGCTTTCGGGTAATCAGAATAGATCTAAAACTTAACCCCTTCCAAGGTTCCTGATGCTAATTAAGTATATATATAAGTCAGGCCTTTAAGAATTCAAAGGAAATATCTTCCATTGTACACAGAAAAAATCCACATCACTTGTTTTTTTTTTATTCGTTACGGTTCTTTGGTGTGAAATGAACTATTTGAATAAATGTTATATTGTTTCTAATATGCCAGTAGGTGGCAGTAAATTCAACAACTAGTTTCCCAGTTGAGGTTTAAAATAGTTTGCTGCTTATTGAGTTTTTATCAATGAAAATCGAGTGAAGGGCTTTGGTGTCCTCATTGCATCTTGGAATATTTTCTATGTGTCAATAGGAAAGACTGACGTCAGCTGGGACTTTTACTGACCGAGCAGAAGGTTGGTGAATTATTTCAGGTTTTAAAATGGAAGTTCCCACTAGTTTGGTTCGCCTCCTTTTAGTCACACTTCACAGTCAAAGCGTTTTATGATTTTTTTTGTTTGGTTTTCATTTGCAGTGAAGGAAGGAGGAATAAAAATAGATTTGGACCGTCCGGCTCCTTCCTACTCAGGCCGTCCTGACCGTATCTCAGCTCCATCTCTCGGTTCAGGTGTTCGGTGGGCCGACGTTGCCGCCATTCAGTCACAGCTCCAGATTCAGAGTCAGGTTTGTGCTTGTTTAAAGCGGCCTGTTATTTTTTTTCCCTGTTCCAAACACAAACGTCAGAGATCTTGGTTTTTAGAATGTTTTTGACAGTAAAAATAAACTTGGATATTGCTTCTTTCTAACTGATGGAGGGACTTTCCATCAAGAGTCCGTTATTTACAAGTAGTTCAGGTCCTAAAGCAGAAAAAATGGCTCCAGCACATCCCTCTATCATCAATATGTTTGACTGATTTAAATGATGTAAGAAGACCAAGACTTTATCACGGGACTCTTGATTTTTTATGGGTCAAAAGGCCAGTTTTTGGGTCATCTGACCTTCTTTTCCCGCGTTGGTTCTGTGTTGTATACGTAGCTAACCCTCCCCTGTCTGCTGAGTTCCTCAGTTTTTATTATGCTGTTTTTTTCACTTGTTTTGTCAAAGATTAAATATCACCCATGCTAGATTTTTATTTATCATGAGAACAGAATCTAAGAAATTTTGAAAAAAACATGATAATTTTACTTCCATCTCACATTAAGTTATATTGATGAATCTTGTATTATGCATATAAAAATCAATTTTGTTTGTGTTTGTTATGGGACCAGTTATACCTGACCGCGTACTTTGCTTTCCAGCTGATCGAGACCCTCACGCAGAAACTCCATGATCTGGAAAGGGAGAAACAATCTCAGCAGAGTCACATCCAGACTCTACAAGGTATCTCACTTCTGAGTGGGAAAAAAAAATATCCGATTAGATCTCTTTTCCTCCTTATTAAGTCCACATGTAACGCATGACTCGTTTATAAACATGTAGGAAACCTTGATGGGTTATTGCTGGAAAATGTGGTCATTTCTGAAGTAATAAACGAGTTACAAGAGATGCAAGCAGAGGTGAACACTGCTGACAAACGTTTAGCTCAACAGTATCAAATTAGTCATTGCACACTATATTGGTAGTGTTGTTGCACTTCCAGGACGTGATTTATTTGAAACAGACCTTTAACTCATGGATTCAGTTTTATATTTTCTAGTATTGTTAACTCTGTTGCAGATTTTGCCTTGTTGACCACGGTGATTGACCTTCGATTAAAATCCCTACTGCAGGATATCAGTGCATTTGTTTTACTGTTTACTGTAGAACTACAGGCTGTGGAGTTAAAGGCTTATGCATTCTAGATAAATAATGAATGTAATTTGTTACATCCCATCACAGGTGGAGACCGTGATGTTAAAGTCTTCCTCCACTTCAGAATATGAGCGTGAAATAAATGTAGTTACTTCGAGAATTCCTGTAACTTTATTTAGTTAGAAGTTGACAAAACAGCCTAAATTTGCGCTTTGTGGGGGAAAAAATGAGCAAAGTGCAGTAAACCTTTTCAAAAGTTTCCAAAAACACTAAAGAGATAAAGAAAAGATTTACTCCACTATTACTGGATTAGCGGAAGTGTGTCCACCACTGGTTCCATAACTAAAGTTTTATTTTTATAGCAACTTTAACTCAAAATTAGAAATTTCCCTCAGATCTGAGTGTGTTGTTTTTTTCCTTTTTAATGGACTGGTGACTTGTCCAACCCCATATCTCAACATTAATAAAACTATTTAATAAAAAAACTGCTAGCTTTATTTTCTGATCGATGTAAACAAACTCCAAACACGCAGGATGAGTAAATGTTAGAAAAGGAAAAGAAGTGACTCTTCATCTTTGGGATAGCTGTGCGAAGATACTTAAGTTTTTCAGTGAGATTCTGGGACACAAAAGGACTAACACTGAGTGCCTGAATCTCGCAAGTAAGTAATGTGAATAAAGAAGTTCTTCTGATTAGGCCACATTGCTACTAATTGCAGAGGAGGTGCAGAGTCTGCAAATGGAGCTCAGGCAAAGGGGCAGAGAAAAGGAGGACCTCAGTTCAGGCGCGGAGCGAAGGATGGAGCAGTGGAGGAGAGAGGTCGGACGTGAGCTCAGCAGCCTTCGGGGAAACATCACAGAGGCCGCGTCGCGGGGCGACCGGGAAGAGAGGTGCAGTATCTCTGATGTTGGTGTATCATCAGATCACAGGTCCATCACGAGAAGAAAGATGAGTTTTTTTTTGCCTGTCTGCACTTTGACATGCCGCCTGTCTTTTTTTTTTTTTCCAGTTTCAGCTCGAAGCTTCGTCGGGACGAGCTGGAACACCTGCGGAGGGAGCTTGACGCGCTGAAAGCACGGCTGAGTGAGACGCAAAACGCAAGCAGCGCTCTGCTGTATCGATTCAGCCCCCCCGTCTCGTCATTCCGACAGAAAATCCTCCGCTCACACATTTCCTCTCCGTTTACCATCGAAAGGGAGACTGGAGGAGGACATGCAGCTCCAGCAGACAGAGGCAAGGGAGACGAGAAGACAATGTGAACACAGCTCCAAGGTAAACCCACGCCTCTCTGTCTGCTCCAGGCTCTGTTGCTTGCATTGCCTCTGATCTTCAGCGATTGTTTTGTTGCTCAGACATTGGAGGAACTGACAGGCAGCTACAGGACGCACAGCAGCGATCTGATGACGACTCTCTGCCAGTATTCCCACACTCAGCAAGAAGTCCATCAGATGAGGCAAGTGGAAGCTTGTACATTTTTTTTTAAAGTCAGGTGAAGACAACCTATTATAATTGACATTTGCAACATTTATTAGTTACTATCTAACATAAAGTTCTCCAAAATGCAGGAATAGTGTAAAAAAATGCAAAGTAGGGTCTAATATGCAGGGATTTCACGCATGATGTTTATTTTGTGTCACGAGTTGCATCATATCTCCTGCAACAGAGCAGCTGTGTCCAAACTAAAAAATGAAGTGAGGACTCTCTTTCTGAGAGGACAGGAATCCCCACCTCTGCTATCCGTCCTCTCATCAGGTATCCACTTTATTTTCCTTTTTCTTTGCTTTTTTTTTTTTTGTACCGCAGCATGACATGCCATTTGCTCGCTTGCTTTCAGGGGCCTCGCCGCTCCCGGGGCCTCGCTGCCGGAGAGCACGGCTACGGGCTAACGAGGCAGATTCAGACTCGGAGGACTTCAGCCCGACCGCGAGTCTCGCCGAGATCAGCTCTGATGATCTGTCCTGGCTGGAGCCCAAAGACCCCGGTATGGATTAACAGAGTCGACTAAAACTGTTCGCACTGCTCGGATTTTTTCCCCCAACATCTTCAACTTCAACGAGTCTTATTGTGGTTTTTATAGGATTAATTGTGACGTGGAAGAAAAATGCATCATCTGTGTTTGCAGAAAATGTCAGGCTTGCTCAGGATTGATGGAGAGTGTCCGAAAATACAGGTGGAGGCCTGGGCTCGCTAACCAAGGCTTGCACAACCTGCCACCCAGGTCCCAAGTCTTTTGAAGCCTCAAAGTAAATTTTGATCGACTGTTTCTTTCTAACTACCCTCTTGTCAACTCCAGCAAGCTTTGTCTCGGCTGAAGAAAAATGTGCCCAGAGCATCATGCTGCCACCACTTAGTTCTTTAATCACACACCGATTTTGGATGCAGAGAAAAAAAAGAACGTTTTTATTTTTAATTCCCCCAACCAGAGCACCTAAAAAAACTACAATTTTAATATTTGGTTAAAACATGATGCAGATGTAAGAGGTTTGTGGATAAGAGGCATAAAAGTTTGGTATCTTAATTATGAAAGCAATTAACTCAAATGCTGGAACCAAAAAACACGTGAGACGAGTGTACACATGTTTTATTTAACCCACTTAAGACGCTTCTTTTAATTAGGCGACTTTCTCAAAGTAATTAACCTCACTGGGATGTGTCTTGCTTATAAGAAAGAAAAAAAAAAGAATCCATTTCTTAAATGCAAAACATTTGCAAACCACATATCCATTTCCTTCCCCTGCACCATTACTATTTTGCATATCATAAAATCCCAATGAAATACATCAAGTGTTGTGGCTTTAAGTTCAGGAAATGCGTGAACCCGACAAGTTAACGTGCCGAAGCATCAGCCACTCACGGACGTGCTCTCGCAATGAGAACGGAAGCAGCAGAACGTTTTGCAGAGTACAAAAAAAGGGCCTTAGTCTGACTTTTTTTCTGTTTTTTATGCAAGATCAAACATGTAATCTCCCCAACACGCCTCCCCCACACTCCTCGCTCAGCCTCCATAACTGATCCCATCAAACCTGACGGACACGTTGTATTGTTTTCCATTTAGTCATTTATTTGTTTTAATACATAAATATCCTTTTTGCCTCAGCATCAAAGTACAAAATTGTGTTCCTTCACATTTAGTTTTCTCATCTTATGCTTAACAAGAAAGTGTGTGTGTGTGTGTGTGTGTGTGTGTGTGTGTGTGTGTG
>JAVLVB010000724.1:3266983-3298030 GCA_032876305.1 Orestias chungarensis
ATATATATATATATATATATATATATATATATATATATATATATATATATATATATATATATATATATATATATATATATATATATATATATATATATATATATATATATATATATATATATATAAGTAACATCAATCAAAAGACTGTTGACTAATTATTTTGATCTGATTTTTTTGTATTCCTTGCACTTGTTCTGAACTCATACAATAAAATGTAGCATTTTTATAATTATACAACGTAGAATTAGTTAGGATACTTAAGCGTCTCCTAAATGGAAGCTAAATTAACTAGTTTTTTTTTCAATTTTAACAGGTATTCTTTTTATTATTGTTTTATTTCTTAAGGCAATAAAACCAGATAACCTTTTTTAGGGGAACAACATGAACAAACCAGGCATTCTGAGGGGAACAAATGAATGAGTGCAGGTGAAAACGTTCTCATGAAGTTTTACGGGGTATCTTGAATTAAAGATGATGCATCCTAACTTAGGCTGAATTAACCTATTTTTTATGGGTTTCTTTGATAACTCCTTATCTTCCTAATCAGATTAGCCTTGCAGTAGATCTGTTTGAAGCAGTGTGCAGGTTCTTTGCATCTTCGGATGAATAATTTGTGCCTTAAAATGTTGCTTAAATGTGTCAACACAATGTTTTTTAACATGATGCCATCCAGATTTTGTAGCAACCGAGTCCTGCAACAACACCCGAGTATAACCACGGAAACGACCGCTTGCTGTAAAATTTAGAGGGAGCAATAGGTTTTTAACAGAAATTAGCCTTTTTTTTTTACTTCTGGAGTACTGCATTCCTCCTTTCTGAGTGAATTGTTTCACTATTGATAATAACTCCATTACCAGCTGTCCTGAAAGGTATGGTTACTATTTAGAGTTGTCAATACGTGGAACAAATAACATTAAAAAATGGATGTACCAGAGTTATGGACGGACGTCAAAGGTTTCCTGATGTTTTCGAATGCCCGGGCTGATTTTTTACATTTATCCGGCTAGGCACACAAAGATGCGGTGTGTTTAAAATACATTTACATGTGTGCCCTCTTTCTTTCACCTCAAATGCGTGCCTGGAAGCCATGATCTTTGAGATCCAGATTGTTTAAAAGGTCAGAGTTAATGTCGGGCCATGGAAGGGCTGAAACCATTAGACGGATTAATCGTGATAAGTTGATTATTGAGATAACCATCAGCTAACTTAGTAATCAAATAATCATTAAGTGTTTAGAGCCTACAGACTCTAAGGCATGCCATTGGCTGGAATCGATCGTTAGTTGCATAGAGTGTAAATGTGTCCTGATCTGTATATAGCTAACGTTTGATAGTTACAGTCACTCAATGAAAGGGAAGAACGGCTCCCTGCTGCTGTTACCAATGAGCTTTGAGTCATTATTACCCAATGGAGGACAATTACGTCTTCATACCCATGACATTTATTCCCCCTCCATGTCCTGTCTTTATGTCTTCATCACTGTTCGGCAAAGCCTCATCTCTGTTCCTCCCTGCTGATGCAAACCAGAGCGCTAATCTAAGGTGAAGTCATTACCGTTCACTAACACACAACCCTGATGCCTTTCATTCCCTCCACAATCACTCACACAGCACAGCAGAGAGAGAGAGAGAGAAAGAGGCCTATTTGAACTCTGGATGATACGAGCACTGATACAGTCATAAATAGAGCGAGGTGCTTGACTGAATAATGCGGGCCTTGTTTGCTTGATTTGGCTGGAACAGGAGACGGGCTTTATTTTCTGTATGTTTATGTTTCTGCGTGTGTAAGAGACCCTCTGTTTTCTACTATAGCTCTTACCTCACTCAAGATATCAGCGTGTCTTACTCATTGACTTATAGACTAATGCAGCGTCAGCGTTGGGCAATACATTTCCTCCCTTCCTGGCTCGACTAGCACAGCCGAACCTCGGCGGTCACTTTTGGTAAAAGCTTAGTGCAAAACTTCAAAAACTTCAGAGTGGATGGCATTTTATTTGCGATGAGGTCATTTTTAAGATGCTTTCCAAACCAACCTGGACTTGTTGGAAAAAGTAAATGCCTTCCTTATTTAATCTTAAATCCACTCATTAAACACAGCTTTTTAGGGCAAACCTGACTTAGAAATAAAATGCAAGGTAATTTTATTTGCCACACCTTACCAATGATGACTGCTACACTTAAAGCTTAAAGAAAAAATTACATAAACAGCGTCTCTCTGAGAATACGGTGTAGGCTAAAAAAGCTAATAAAGCAACCCACCTGTTGAAATAATAATTTAAAAAAAGTTTAGAAACTAAGCCACTGGCGTCTATCAATCGGGAAAGGATTACAAAGCCTTTTCCAAGTATTTTGGGACTCCAAATTACCGATGCTGGCCAGAAAAGAACATAAACCCAATGGTTGCAATTGTCAAAAAATAAATTTGATGATTCAAAACGATTGAGGAGAGGAGACAACAGTGGCAACTCAAAGAGTGTTTGCATCCCTTTAATTTTGCTGCCAAGAGAGGCGTATACCCAGTAAAACATGAGCGTGGTGTTGTGATGATCTGGGGTTACTTTATTGCCTCAGGACCGGGACGAATTTATTAAATTGGTGGAACCATAAATTTTGGTGAATAAAAGAAAGTCCAGTGTTGGGCGCTCCTGGTTCTACAGCAGGACATTAATCTGAAGCACGCGAACATCTTTACCTCTAAAAAGGTTCAATGAAAGCAAAGTGAATGTTTTGCCGTGGTCTGACCTTAAATCTGAGATGATGTACGTGACCCCAAACCCCTAAACTACTCAAGCCAAAAAGCTTTCTGAGGTAGCGAAAACAAATCAATCCTGCCAAAAGAAACGTGCGCCAAAATTCCCCCACAGTGACGGAAAAGATTTATTTTCTGTAGTCACACAAACCTGATTGCAGATGTTAGTAAAAAGTTAATAAAGGACGTGAACTGTTTTGTTCTTCTTCCTTTCTTCCGACCACAGTAACAATCTGCGACAGCTTCAGTGACCTGCCATATAAATCCGCCGCAACACAGACGCCAATTAGCATGATGTGAGTAAAATGACATCGTGCTGCTGCACATAATTAGTGGTGTGGTTCATCCCGATGTTCTACTCTCGTCAATTACAGCCAATGAACGCGGTCCTGCCGAGAGTCCTGCTGGTTTCTGTCCATTTAGGAAGACGGCTTGAGCCAATAAAAACTAATTTTCTTGTCATGTGGGAGGCGCTGATGGAAAAAAACCAACGAAACACAAGACAAAATGATTCGAAAGCGGTTAGGACTGACGACAGAAGGCGTGGCGAGAGAGGTAAAGCTGTATAACCTGAAAAGAGGAAGAGGAAGGTAGGCAGATGAGGTGTGCTGCCAGTGGAAACTGAAGTGAAACTTAATTGTCATAGAAACACACTTTTGATCAGTGTTGGCGTTTCCTCCCCCTCAACCATTATGGCTTTCTTTTTGGATTATGAAATAAATATATTGTAATCACAACATCAACATAAAGAAGAGCAACTGACAACTTTTGGCCATTCCTAACATTTAGTTAATAATCAAAAACAAATTAACTAGCTTAAACGGATCTGAGCATTTAATGTGTTTTGTTTTTTTTTTACATTCCACATTTCTGTACTTTTGAATTTATTATTTATATTTTTTACGCCATTGCACAACTAGACCCTCGGAAGAACAGCCGTCTGTCTGATGAAGGATAATGGGGATCCTTAAATAAACAAATAGACAAAACTATAACTAAGTGTTGTTTTTTTCTGCTTTTTGTCTATTACTTCGCCGCTGATGCACAGGAACAAATCCATACCTTTCCTATTTCAATGTATCCATTTTATTAAAGGTTGTTAGTTTTAGTCCTTTATATAGTTCATGCCTGAATGTCTGCAACTCACACTAACGCCTGTTCTGATCATCAAAAATGACACCAGGATAATCCATCCATCCATCCATCCATCCATCCATCACCTAACAAAAAGGATCCTTTAGAAAATCAGCCTCTGATTTTTTTGAACTGTGGTTGGAAGCCAGAGTACCCGGAGAGAACCAAAACTTGCACTGGGAGAACATGTAAACTCCCAAGGTGAAATTGAACCATGTAGAAACTGTGCCAGTGAGGGGCCCAGGATAAACTATTTAGGGTTTAAAACAGTCGTTTCTGAAGTCATTATTTTTACTTTATTTTATTTATAAGTCTGCGTTTGATAAAACTACTGACACACTTTAGTGACCCCCCCCCCCAGACGTGTGCTTGGCGCGTTTGATCGTAGAAGTTAGTGAACGCAGCAGTGACAGCATTTAAAGATGAACATGATAATAACAATAATACGCACCATTCGCGGCGGATTCCGGGTAAACGAACAAAAGCGCAAAAACAGCAACACACAGCTTGGCCTCCATCATCATCATCGTGTCTTCAGAAGAGTCTCGCTTCCTGTGTAAATGTCCCTCTCAGTGTTGCTCCGCTCCGAGACTTTGCTGTGTGTGTTTTTAACATGAGAGTCAAGCAGCAGCAGCAGCAGCAGAGGGTTTGTCCGTCTCTCCTTCAGCAGCAGCAGCTGATCGTGGACGCGTGGCTGAAGCGACTGAATCAGAAAGGATCTGTGATCGCTCTCCTCCCTCTCCCTCTCTCACCACAGCAGCAGTGCCACGTGTTCCCTGGTGAACACGAGCCTGCGTGACGGAGCCCAGCATCCATCCTTTAAAGTTGCTTTAGTTCATCGCCTAAATATGATTCGTTTCTAAAGTAACACAGTAGTGTTAAAATGTGACTCAATTTGTGTTGTTTTAAGGGTGTTTCGTGTGTTTGTTTTTGGTTTTAAGTGATAACCTTGTTAAAAAACAACTCTGATTTTTTAATTTTATAATTATTAACTACATTTTGTATGGAAACATCCTTATAATCTTTCCCAAGCTTTTCTGAAATTGTAATGTCTTCCTTTGTTGGCTTTACATTTAAAACACATAATTACCATATAAAATCACATAACCGTTTTCCTTTTAACTGTCTGACATTAAATTTGACCAAAATTAATTAATACAGTTGTTTGCTAGATGTCAAGGTGACAAAGTGAACTTCTAAAAGATTTTCCTTATTATTTACATTTTCTTACACAATGAGAACGTGATTAAATAAGTTTGGAAAGCCCAGGTGATGATTTCATGGCGTTGGAAAGAGATTAGTGGACATACAACAAATCCGGCAGTTTCCAGGAACTTGAACGCACCTCCAGTGGATGAAGCTCTCTGGCGCCATCTGCTGTCCATTATTCATCTGTACGTTTATCATGATAAAAAAGCGGTTCTGTGTGCATCACCTTTTAACGTTTTTTATTTTATTTTTTATATATATATATATAAAAAGGGAATTGTTAAAAAATATATAACAGAAATGTAATTTTGCCAGATTGCTTCGAAATACAAACTTAAAAAATTAAATAAAAACAACATTAGAATAAGAGAAGTAGAGATATTATAAATAGAAGCAGTTATGACAATACTTCAGCAGATTTAAAGGGTTCTAAGTATACAAAAAATAATTTTATTTAATTTATATTTCAGTCTGTTCCTCGTCTATGCTACTCGCTCCGCAGCTTTACACAGAACTTTTTCACTTTAAAAAGAACCAGACACTACATCAACATCTCTGTTAACATGGTAGTGAAGATTAGAATGAAACCCTGCCTTTAGTATCTCTACACAAAACTATGATATTCATCATGTTCCCATTTTGTTCCAACAGATCTCACCTTTCTTCTTTCCAAACAGTATAAAATGATTCACTTTATCCAAAAACGTAATACAACACCTCACGACTTACAGGGTAAATTATCTATACAAGACCTGTAATACCAAGTACAAATAAATTAGATTTCTGATTTAAAATATTAGGGTTTTTAGGTTTTTTTGCTCAGTGTTTTAAACCACCACTACATTGAAGCGAGGAAGTAAAACAGAGTGTGTGTTATTTTATGTGTTTTGACAGGGTAAAAAAAAATACATCAAATAAAATAGTAATAAAAATAAAATAGCATATAAAACAAGAGGTGAGTTTGGCAATGTGGTGTAGCCAAAGAAACACAGACACACCAATGACAAGTTGGAAAAGTGGTCATAGATGCTAAACTGTGTCTGTGTCACCTAAAGCTGAAAAACATCCCGCAGTTCCAATCTCCTCTCGGGCGACGTCGGTGTCTGTTGAGGTTTGGCGAATCAACCCCTCTGCACCTCTCTGTACCTCAACCTTCAACTACAAACCCTGCGATGCACACCAGAGCATTTTCCACCAGGCCACCAAACCAAGTCAGAAGATAGCTGTGGTTACTCACGACGGCCAAAATGTTGGTGGATGGACAGCGCAAATGGATTATTATTGTAGCCACATTGTATGGAAAACATGCACCTACAGGCTGAACCTGTAGGTGAGGACATGCCGCTGAAGTCAGAGCAGCTCAGGAATCATCAGCATTAACGTGTCGATGTCAATGTCGAATCCGGTGACTCATTAGTATCTGCAACAGAAATAATACAAGTTGCTAAGGATAAGGATGCTCGTAGGACACTCGGCTAATTAGGGACTAAAGAACTTCAGAACAAGAACAGATGGGGTACCTACCATTTTCACAATTACAATCAAACAAAAGACTCATCACTGTGGTCTTTGCCCTCTTTTCTCTAGCCAACGCATTCTTCTTATCTCGCTCCAGACTCTCCACTCTTGCCAAAGCTTCATGGAGTCTGGCCTTAAGTGTGGTGGGACAAGCAGGCAAGACATAGCAATGATCCTAGTAGAAAGAGAGATGGAGGAACTTGGTTTGAGTGATGTTTCACTTCACTTCACTCGCATCACTTTCACACAACTAAAATACAGAACACATTTTTTGCTATCGTCATAACCTGTCAAATCCACTGCCAGCACCAATCATCTGTGCCTTCCATATCTTCGACACTGTGCCTATGGGTTTATTGGACCCCTAGACCCCTAGATGATAAACTACAAATACTCACATCATTAGGCGGAGGTTGTGTCCGGGAGGTTGATGCCACAGGCAGGCTCTCTTTAGCTTTTGTAGATGTAGCAGTAGTCCTGAGCTTTACCGGCTAAAATGAAAAAGCATTATATTATATATATCATCACTCAGGGATAAGTATTTCACCACTCTCTGTTATTGGTAACATAATATTTAACATCTGTGAAAGCTAAAAGGCTTTTGATGATACACCTACTCTTTGGAGGTGAGCCGGGAAGTTGAAGATGGAGGGAATAACACCTTCTCTGAGTCGGACAGTCTGTCCCGTCCTGTCAAAGTCTTCCGCCTTGAAGTGCTCACTGCAAATCACGGATGCGTTGCTTACAGTGAATCCCTCCCACCTCAAGGCTGCTTGCCACTTCTTCCTCTTTTTTTTGTCTTTGGGAAATCTTCAAAATTAAAAAAGGGGACATTCAAGTAAAATGTGCTGGTCAACGTTATATCAGAAATGTTTGCATTATTTCTACAATTAGCATCTTTATGTCAGTTATCGAATATGTGATTAACCTCATAGCTCGATCAGCCGTGTCGCAGAAACACTGGGTGGCGCCGCCATATTTGGGTCACGCAGAGGATTGTGGGATTGATTGGGGGCAAACAATCCGGACAACTCTGTTTACAACGTATTAAAGAAAGAAATAAAAGGGCGAGGCAACCACTGTGTACAAGTACAGATCTTATTCTGTCACCACGGGATAAATATCTAGAATTCAAGACTTTTAAGTGTTGCATTTAAGTAAAAGATATAACAAGTTGTTAATCTGATTAGGCAAAAGATTTTGGATCATTTTATTTTTTTAAGTGTTTCTTTGTCCAGACTTTTTGCAGGGTTCAGTTTAATAAAATAATTGCGAAAGCAGTTATTACAATAAGGGGAGTTATTTTGAATTAACGAGGGAATTTCCTAAATTGTAATTTAATTTTGAATGGCTATAGGGAAAGAGAACAAAACCACAAAGACCATTCGAAGCCATTTTATTTAAAAATACAAATGCAAAAAAACTAAAGAAAACTTTTTTTTACCTATAAAATCTTTTTGCCTTGAAAATGTTAGAATTTATGTGTATTTGTAGTTTGACTTTACAGTCTGAACGTTTTTTTAATAAATCACTGTTTCTCCCTATCCCTACATCTACTTATTCACATACATTATTCCGCTTTAGAGCGTTTACTGCTCCTTTAAATTATTTTTTTTGGTTTATGCTTTGATCTGTTTAATCTGTTTTTGTTGTTATTGCTTGTTGTTGTTTTTCCAGGTAGGTCTAATTAGTGATTGTATAACTATAAGAAACTCATACATGCATTTATCATTTGTCACGTTCATGACTGCAACAGTGTTATCACAGGTCTGCAAAAACCCCACATTGAGAAAAAAAAACAACCAGACGGCTGCAGTTCATGTAACTATAAGAGGAAATTTCACGTCCAGCCAATTTGCTTGATCAGTGATGACGTCATCAGATTAACAACTCCGATCATTTTGTACTTGTTACATCTTTTACTTAAAAATCTTCCCGTGGCGACAGAATAACATCTGCACTTGTACACATTGGTCACCTCGACCCTTTTGTTTCTCTTTCTTCAAAACTAAACGGAGCTATCCGCATTGTTTGCCCCAAAAATGCCCACAATCCTTTGCGTCATCCGCTACAGTGGCGCCGCTCGGCGTATCCGCGCAACGGCTGATTGTTCCAAGTGTAAGTCGGTCACATAAAAATTAGGCAACCGTGATTTTAGGCCAACGGTAGGATTTATAAAGCTTCAGTTGACCTAATAGTCGAGGGAATAAAACACAGTGTAGCTTAACGTTGCTGGCCAGCCACAATTCCGCTGGCAGACATAACTATACGGTACAATGATATTCTATTCACCAAATTTAAACAATAACGGTGAAACTCACTTGTGGAAGGTAATCCCCCGACTCTTGTTCGCGGCCGATCTCCGATTTCTACACAAATACGCCACACAGTACTCTGGCATCTTGAAAACGGTTCTGTCTGCTGCTGGCCTGTGTGTTGGAGCACCGGTCCAACATGGCGGCGGCCGTTTGTCTCGCCACCCAGTGGCAGCATAAGCAGAGGCTTATGGGTATTGGTGTTCATCGATAACTTTAAGACTCATTAGTAAAAACTAAAAAAACAACTTGTGTGCATAAAACATTTGTAGTTTTATCATGTTTTTTTTAATTTTTTTATCTTTCACGGGATTTAAATGAAATGGTTGCTGAACATGACCGCAAACGACGTAATTCCGAAACGCGCCTCGGCGAAGAACAACATATCCCACAATTCAACGCTGCACGTTACTTATCAAATCAACATGGCGGCCTCCTCTGCTGGTGTAGAGGCTCCAATAGGACCATTAATCGACAGTTTAACCGAACTAGGGTTTGAAGTGCATCCATTGAAGGTATGGTAGCGTCCAAAGTAGTTTAATTGGCTTCTAATTTCAATAAGTGTTTAATTTCCCGTAACTTACTAGATGGTGTTTAACAAATGAAGCATCTTCAAAGCTAAAAAAGAAGGTTAGACAAACAAGGTGACTCAGAACATGGACTGTATTGGTTCACTTCTTCCTCCCTTGCCTGCTCTTGTTGCTCCAGGTAGGCTGGTATAACTCAGTGCTTCCCCCTTCCTTCCACCTGCTGCACCCAGATGAAGCCTTGGCAGTGGTGGTGCTCAGCACCCCGGCCATGTTTGAGCAAGCCTTCCTGCCCTTCCTGGAGCAGAGAGGGACCCAGAAACCATGGGACCCTATAGACCAGTGTGTCCGACACTGCGTCTCCACTGCTGTTTCTAAGGTAACGACGGACAATGGGCAGAGATGGAGCCATATGGTTGTTCTAACAGGTTATCACAGAAACTGGCTTCTGATCACAAGCACTTCTCCTCTTCATCTTCTTTTTTTGTTATAGTTTGGTTTCTTAAAGCCAGAAAGTCTACAACATTTTATCTACTTGTTGGTTTTAACCTCCTTTTGCTTCCTCCAACAGAATTACCTTTGTTTTTGTTTTTTTTTATCTCCATCCAATATTATCTGACCAGCCTCCTCCTGAGAGGATGCTGTAATCAGGTGGACGTGTCCTTTACACAAATGCCAATGGTTAAATGTTGGTGTCTTCTGACCGGTCCAGGTCACGTTTCATCTGTTAATTAACATGGGTCGAGGATTTTAAGGAAAGAAAGAAAAAACGACAATGGAAGGCTGGTAAATATATCTGAGCCACAGCCTAAAACACAGCAGAAGATTTTAAAGGCAACAATAAGTAATTGTAATGCAGAAACGTACTAAGGATGCTACAATATTTTGTGGCATTCAGTTCTAAGCAATACTTGTTGCTCTCTTCTTTTAGTAGAGTGCAAAACTAGGAGTGGTCCTGGTAATAGATCCCCATTCCTGTGATCCTGATCTCTCCAGCTCCTCCAGAGTTACCTCTTGGCAGCTTTACTCTCTTAGTTTTCTGTGGTACCACGTTCTTTTCACTTTCAGCTGATTGGATTGAACAGATTATCCAGGAAATGTTCTGGTCTTGGGAAAATTGTCTTATAAGCTAACCAAACGTTAAAGTTTGGGATAACGTTGGCCCTGATCTGTCCGTCTTCGTTTTGATGCTGTTTGTTACCTGGATTTTTACTGATATTAAATAAAACTATAATAAAATGTTGTGCTTCTGAAACCAGTTGGTTGCAGTGGGTTTTATTTAGTGGCATCAGAGTAACTGGCTGACTTCTAATGCACAACTGTTTGTCTTTTACAGTAAATATTGCGGTTATAATGCAACAAACTGCTGCAGAAATGTTGTGACAAGTCCTGCATCACTACAAATGTTAGTCTTAAAGACCTTCATTAAGGTGCAGTTAAAAAACCATACCAGAATTCCTCCGACCTGGTGAGCCGCTGACAGATATGGACAACCCACCTGCTGTCTGACGGAGAAGTTGACAGCTTCTTTCTGGTTCAGGGTTTTGCAGAAGATCTAGGCTGGCACACTCTTTTCACCTCTGACCTACATCCCCTTCTCTCCCTCAGATTGTTCCAGAGCAGAAGGTTCACATCAGGTACGACTACGAGCTGCTGCCAAACAGGAAGCCAAAGTTTTTAGCACAGACTGCGGCGCACGTGTCTGGAGCGGCGTTCTACTACCAACAGTCGGACGTCACGGACCAGCCCTGGGCTGAAAAAGTAAAGCTGTTGGGCAAAACATGTTCAAGCATGGTCAATAAATAGTTTTTGTTCATCCAGTCTGTTTATTCTGCAGAAGATGTTCGGCGTGTGCATCCATCCAAGTTTCGGGGGCTGGTTTGCCATCAGGGCCATGCTGGTGTTTGAGGATGTGACGGTGGGCGCTGAGCTGGTGCAGCCCGCTCCTCCAGACTGCGTTCCCCGCAGAGAAGACAGAATCAAGCTGCTGGAGGCCTTTAACTTCCACTGGCAGGTGCAGGAGACATCTTACAGACACACACCAACTTAAACCAAAAATCTGCAGACAGTTAACCTTTAGATAAAAGAGCAGTCGTGTCACAGTTAAATTGAACCTTTTCGGAATTTTTTTTTGGTTTGTTTCCGTGTGCTTAAAAAGTAGAGAATAAAGCAAGATAACTATTCAATATGTTATTTTATCTTTTTGAATAAAGGCTTTTAAATATAGTTGCCTGCTTGCACTTGATCTGTAAAGACAATGTACAATCCTTCTCTGAGGCAATGGATTATATATAAACCGATTTTTAGTCTTTTCCAATATGAATTTAGCTGAAAACACATAAAATAATCACCATTTATGATGCGATTTTCCTATTTCGTATTCTCACTAGGACTGGAGCTACCGAGACATCGTCCCTGCAGTGCAGACCTACTCAGAAACACAAAAGCAGTACTTCTCAACTCCTCCGGCTCAGCGTCTTGATCTGCTCAGGACTTGGGGCCTCATCCCTAAGGAAGAGGCTCAACCTGATGTCTTCCCAAACAATCAGAGCGAGGCGAATGGACATGGCTGACGTCCGGAACTCCATCGCATCTAATCTATTTTCATTGCATCTTATTAAACTCCTACGGTTCCGTTCGAAGTCTTTTAAAGCTAAAGGGGGTATTTTTGTATAGATAAAAAAAAGAAATCTGTGTGGCTATTATTAGTTTTTTGTGATTAAATAATGTCAGTTGAAACTGTATGCTCAGGTATAAGAAGTTGTGGGTTGTTGGCGCCCCCTGCTGGCCCACAAGAGGACATAAATTCACAGATTGATAAATGCATCTGGTTGAAACAAAAGCTTTAAAGTTTACAAGAGCAATGTTTTAAAGTTAAGCAAGAATCATTAGCTGATAAGATGAGCGTTCAGGTGAGTAACCTTACTGCACCTGCTTGGGACACAACAACAAACTACACCCCAAAGACTTGACCAGCTTTCTAAAAGCCTTATTACAGGATGTGTCTTCCAGGTTGAATGTGTTCGATGTATGTTGTTGGAAAAGCCAGTGGGATTGGCTAATTGTTATGGCCCTAACTAGCCTAGCAAAGATCCGGATAGTTTTCTTTCATTTCCTGAATTCGAATGCTACAGAGACATGTTCACAAATGAGGCTTTTACAACACTTCGGGCCACTGGTTCAAAAAACATACAGAGCAGTAACCTCGGTGATCCCCGACAACCTTTCGAGATGTTGTATATTTCCCACTGGGAATTCAGAAAACACTACAAGTGAAGAAAATGACCTCCTGAATGTCACTGGAGTTCCTTTTTCAATTATCTCTGAAAACACTCGTTCAGCTGAATATGGCCCCCTAAATAAAGTCCTACGTAGGACCTTGTATAACCATGGACTGGCTCCTCAATGAAACCTTTAAACTTAGCTGTTATTGGTATGGTAAATCAACATTACAGGAAAATATTTGCAGCCTCAGGATTAGTGGGTGAAAAACCGGCCCTGCAGTCACCGTAGCAACCACATACTCCTGCTTCAGTTTCCCAATTATCCAATATATTTTATATATATTTTTAACATGACGACGATGCCACACACTAGCAAGTATGCATATTGCTGTGGCCTAGTCAAAGCCTAAAACAATAAGAAAGGCTTAGCAGAAAAACAAGTCTCTAATCTCTTAACATGAAAGGCTGACAGCAGATTTAATGAGACGTTTTTAAGTTATGTTTCCCTTTTTTAATGAAAAATATTCCATTGCTTCTCGTCCTTTCTTTAATATATAACTGCCCTTGAATTGAAAAAGGCAGCTTATTAAATCGAACTTTAATAAGAGGAAGGCTTGTTAACGTTTTAACTTGTTCATTATTTAACTCTTACATCACATGATTGGAGGGTCTTGATGAAACAGTGAAAAAGTTTCTCTTCTAGATGATTTCATGTCGAGACAACCAGAGAAGCCACAATAGCATCACATGGTTGGACCTCTGTTGAACTAGGGCACTCCGTTTAAATTGTTGTTCAATTATTTTATGATGTATATATATTTACAGACACATACACACAGGGGTTTGACAAAGAAACTGAAACACCTGAGGTTTCATGGGTAAATTGGACCTGTCTGGTGGCCAATCTTCATTAATTACACCAGTAAGAGCAGAGTGTGAAGGTCCAATTAGCAGGGTAAGAGCACAGTTTTCGACAAAATATTGCAAATCACACAACATTATGGGTGATATACTAGAGTTCTTAAGAGGACAAATTGTTGGTGCATGTCTTACTGCCTCATCTGTGACAGAGACAGCAAGTCTATGTGATGTATCAACAGAAACGATATCCAGGGTAATGTCAACATACTACCAAGATGGCAGAATTAAATGTGCATCTCAACTCTCCTGTTTCCACCAAGCCTGTATGTCGGGAGCTCCACAGGGTCAATATAGATGGCCGGGCTGCTATAGCCAAACCTTTGGTCACTCATGCCAATACCAATGGTGCAAGGAGCGCCAATCTTGGGCTGTGGACCATGTGAAAAATGTATTGTTCTCAAATGAGTCCACTTTTACTGTTTCTCCACATCCAGGAGAGTTACGGTGTGCAGAAGCCCCAAAGAAGCGTACCACCCAGACTGTTGCATGACCAGAGTGGAGCATGGGGGTGGATCAGTGATGGTTTGGGCTGCCATATCATGGCATTCCCTTGGCCCAATACTTGTGCTAGATGGGCGCGTCACTGCCAAGGACTACCGAACCATTCTGGAGGACCATGTGTATCCAATGGTGCAAACATTGTATCCAGAAGGCTGTGCGGTGTATCAGGATGATAATGTACCAATACACACAGCAAGACTGGTGAAAAAAAAGTTTACTGGACATGAAAGTGAAGTTGAACATCTTCCATGGTCTGCACAGTCACCAGATCTAAATTTTATTGAGCCACTTTTGGGGTGTTTTGGAGGAGCGAGTCAGGAAATGAAAGGGAAAATAATCCAAAGGGGATGGATAATTTTTATAGACCCTTTGGTCGTCCATCCTGGTGACAGACTGAAGGCTTTAAACTGTGACTAACCCCCTGTTGTCCAGCTTCCAGCTGGACACGATGCCGGTTTCAGTCTCAAACATTCAGTTTTCTTGCTATGTTCGCTTAAATCTGGTTCCTTAACAGCTGCCTCAGGGAGCTCCTTTGGACTACGATGGGAAGGTATTCTGCAAAAGGAAGTCGCTTTCACACTTTCACCTCTAAGTGTCAGTGTTCTCCTGTGCTAGAGCAGGCGGGGAGTTTTTCCAGCTGTTTCTGAAGCATCTGGAAAATATTAGTACCTGATAAAGTCCTGGACAGACTGCAGATAGGGTTCTAGTTATATATAGCGCTTGATTTAGAAGGATAAGGGCCCCTGTGGTGAGCTGGAGCCAGGTTTGCTGAAGTTTACAAAACACCAATAACATATGAGGAAGAATATTAAAACAAACCATGTGAAAAAAGATTTTTCTCCACCCATCATTTGGGCCTACTGCTCCTATAAGCCCTTATAAAGTCTGGCCCAGGTTACACAAAGTTGTTCTGCTTCACTTCAACACTGAAACCGCATTTTTAAAGGTTAACTTTGGAGCTTACCTTTTATGTGCAGGTCTTTTCCTTGCGACACCTCCATTTCTTAGCGCCTCATTGCCTCTTTTTTCTGTACAGTATACCCTCCCTTCTGCCTGCTTTACTGCTTGGCCTATCTGTGTACTGAATCAGCGTTTTAGAGCAGTGTGCCGCAGGCCTGCGGAGAGCCAGACCGTGGACTTAATTATAGTCCCACAGATACTCAATCTCCCCTCTTTTCTTGTCCCATCCGACATCTTTCCCCCTTTTTCCTCACTCCTCATTTTGTCTTTTTCTAGAGCTGCAGCTTGATTTTTTGGGGGATTTTTTGCCCTCACACCAGGAAGTAAACAATGTTGCATCCCATTTAGCATTATATTGGGAGCAAATAAAGATTTAATTTCAGGGTTACGGCTGGCAAATTAAAGATTGAATTCTGATAGCAATTTAGTGTATCAAAGGTCTTCCTAATTTCCCCCATACATTTTGTTCTTTTTATTTTGATTGTTTTGAGCAACTAAAAGGTTTTTTTTCTACACTTGAAGATTTCCTCTCTCATTTTAAATAGACGGATTATATCATGTTGTCCCTCCAACAGTAAGTAGTTCACCTCCCGGCCCTTTGCTGAATTTTAATAGGATCTGGCAGAAGGTTTCATGTAAAAAAAACAACTAACAATCTAATTTAATGTATTTAAACACAACCTTATGTGACATACCCACACAGAGTGTAGAATAAGTAAAAATTGATCTAAAGAAACCAATACTCTTGAGGAGCAGTTTTTGGTGTTTTTACCTCCCAACTCTGCCGTATTTTTCTCTGACTAAAGAGCCGAGGCTTCAAAGCGTTCCAGCATTTACATGCTGCGAAAGAAAAGATCTGGTGCTGAGAGTTTTTTCGGCACAGATAAAAATCGAGGAGAAAGACAGGATGAGTGGTGTTTCGCGGGTTGAGGATCAGTGCAGCAGCGCTATCCGCCCACAGACACCCGCTAACAAGATGAGAGGGGAAAGGCCAGCAGCAAACCAGCAACAGAGGAATTAGGAGCTGGGTGAGAGGGGGGGTGCAGACTGAGAATATTCACAATGCTATTACATTAATACTAACAGGGAAAATGAAGAACATTTTAAAATAGATGTTCAGACTCACTGAACTGGAGGAGAATCAGATTATCCCTTTTCTTTTTCTCTTCTCGCGTTCCAACTATCAGTGCTGACTAAGCAGTCTCTCCAAATGCCCAACATATTCAAACAACTTGAGTTTATTGTGTGTGTTTCGAGAGGGTATCTCCGTACCACCTTATTTCTCTCCCAGCTTTGCACATCTAACCAGTTATTTCTCTCAGGAGCATCATGGAGAAGGAGCCTAGAGTGATATTTCATTACCAGCCTCAATCGAGTTTAAAAGCAAAAACACTTTGTTCCTTTCACGCCTACAAACACTGAGCACATGTGTTAAATAAGGCACCGGATCGATTTGGATATCAGTAAATCAGATAACGCCAGTGGGCCTCTCTTTTTGTTCTTTCTGCTTGTTCTCTGGTTTTTTACACCTTCACAAATGAGAACTGAACGTTGAACTTGAAGTTGATTTAATGAGGTGGACGGAGCCAGCTTAGTTCTCCATCCACATGCCCATGACAAGCTTGCTACTGAATACTTGTGTATCAGGTAATAATATTTACGTTTTTTGTCTTCTTGTGACAACAATGGAGACAAAACACTGAACAAACTTGGTGAATGATGTGTAAATAAGCTTTTTTTGTAGAATAACATGTACGTTTCAAAATTTATTCTCTTTAAAAAAAAAGAATACCACCCCTTTCCTACTCTACAAACTGCATGTATTTTAGGGAATATTTCAAATGATATATATAGTATTTCCTAACTGCTAAAGATCAACATGATTCCTATAAAATACATCATGGTTTGTGGCTCTATTGTGAAAAAATATCAAGGCATATAAAAGCTCTTTCATGACACTCTATTTCCCAGGTTTCAGGGTCTGGTTTTTGTTTCTTAAGAGTTCTGTAGGCCAAAACATGACAGCATAATGGTTTTACATAATCCTCTCTTTTAGGTTACCCTAATTACCATGAAAATGTAATATATTTAAATCTCTGAGCTGACTAGGAGAAACTCAGCCTCTCAGGAAATACTAATGTTGAACAATTTTTGGAATAAGGAGCTGAACTTACAGATGTGTATGAAATATGAACTGAATTGAATAAAACCCAATTATTTATGCATTTACTGAAACAAAATTAACATATTACTAAACAAAAAAAAAAAAAGATATATATATATTTGATCCTAGTTTGAAGAGGATTTTATGGATGTGTGTATCTAAAGTCCTTCATGTTGGTTAATGGAAAAAAATAGATGAGAATATCTTTGTTGTAAAAAAAACAACAATAAAAAGCATTTTTGTCACAAGTTTAAAGAAAGACAATAGATTCTTGCTCAGTCCAGTACAGTCTGCTGCAAAAGTTTTCAAAAGTTTTTAATGTTAAACCCACAAAATTCAATGTATTTAACAGTTGATGCATATGGATCGTTATTTTATTGTGAGGCTTTTTCTCATGGTTTGAAGTTGGATGATTCGACTGGACGAAGGGATCAGCAGGTATGATGGTTCAGGAGGATGAGAGGAGCTGCCAGGCTCTCCTTGCATAATCGTTAACAACTATGGTAACCCAAGCCTGTCCTGTCTCGTTAAGACCTCTTTTAATCATCTGTTTCTGCGCTTTCCTCCAGGGTTACCTCCGTGCCGTTACCCTGGACTTGAACCCAAGCCTCTCCCTGGAGTTCCTGGCTTATATTCACTTCTGCAATAAGATTCTGGAACCGTCGCCTCTAGCGGCCTCCATGCTACTGCTCTTCACCTTTATCCACTTGCTAGTTAACCTTTCAGCCTCCAGCGTCTACTCAGCTTCCCAGCTTCAAGCCACAGTAGTTCACTGGATCAGAGCCCCTATGCAGGCCAGACTGGCTTGAGTGTCCTCTTGAGGTATTTCCAGCTTTTAAAACATCCTCGTCTTCTAAGACGTGTTCGTGGCTGAGATGGAAATGCAAGACTTAGCACCAGTGGCGACAACTTTCCTTCCATAGATTTTTGCACACGACCATTGTTTGCCTTGTGTTCAGTCGTATAAAATGGAAATACTTGTATCCCACATTTAGGCACAAGTTCTTCTTCGCTATCACCTGCAACACATAAATCTTTTAAATATGTTATCGTTGTTGTACTTTGAGGTAGATAGGCAATCACATTCTCAGGCTTAACAAAAAAAAACTGTGTATGGATATTTTAATCGAAGCAAAGTGAAAAACGGTTTGATTTATGCAGCCTGTATACGGCCCAACAGTATCTAAACCAAATGCAGCACTTTGAGTCTGCAGCATCATGGAGACGTATAACTTCCCATTCTAATGCATCCCACAGAAGCGTGTGTTCATAAACAACCTCACCAGTGATACAGAGGTGGCAGCATCATTCTAGGGGAAGGCTGTATAAACAAAAGGGAGGTTAATTACTGTAGATATAAGGTTATTTGTTAAAAACAGGGAATTAAAGATGCATGCTTCTTTTAATTATTTTGTATCAGGCCTTGTATGCATACTTGTTTATTAAAATGTAAACACAGCAGTCCACTCTGACTGTGGAGGAGCAAAAGAAGGGACTTCCTGCTGCTTTCTCTTTGATTATAATGACCATGAGGGCTTGTGTGTGTGTGTGCGCGCCATGTTAAAGCCTCCACCGGCACCATTTCTGTATTAGCAAATTTATAGCCATGCATCAAGCATTAAGCATTACGTCACAGCTGCGGATCTGCACTAAATCAGTCAGGTTCATGAGATTGATTCTTTATTGATTTGGCTTGCAACACAAACAGCTAGCAGCCACATTTACATCATCCGGGAAACTTTGTTCACTTGACGTATTTTTCTTTTTACTTTCGTTGGTTTTCATTTTCTTAACGCTGTAGATAGATTCTCCCATGATGAACGAATAATTTGATTCATGACAGTGGGCAGAAGCTCAATTTTGTACAATGAGAGCACCAATTATTTACTTTACTTTTAGCGCTGTGGAAAAAAAATAATAATTAAGGTCAGCGCTCCTTATGTCCCGCTTCCATCGCTGGAGATAAAACGACCTATGCCAAACTGAAAGCAGCATTTTCTGGATTTGCGCATCCACACTGATTTCACCCTCCAGCAAAATAAAGAAAAAGCACAGAATTTAACCAAAAGCATGAGCTGATAAATGTGTTATGAGTTTCTACGCTGTACTAAAAACTATGGCGTTTCATCAGTAGCTGTTTTTTTTTGTGTTTGCTGATAGATTTAGTTTTACACACAAAGCAACATATTTCGTTAGACATTGACTTTTCATTGCAAAAGTATCTATAACCCTTAAAACATTTAGTTCTGTACTCAAACTTTAACCTGTGTTATTGTATTTTATGTGATGTGCATTTACAAGTTGTTCAGATATAAAAATCAGAAAGGTGTAGCAAGCATTCAAATTGTACCCCCTAAATAAGATATGATGCAACCAACTGCCTACAGAAGTCATCGAATTAGCAAATACACTTTATATGAGTGTAGTTTAATCTAAGTCTCTCAATCAATCATCCAAAATTTAAAAAATCATATCGGCAAACTTACTGTACTGTGGCCGTCCATCTAAACTGACTCAGAGAAGCAGCCAGACCCATGATTAGTCTTGATAAGCTGAAACAAGAATGCCATCAGTTTGTAGTTTGACAGAAGCCAAAGAGGGGAAAAGTAAAGCTCTGGTCAGATAATGCCAAAAGTAAACTTTCGCCCAACATGCAAAATCCACGAGTGGTTGAACACTAAAACACTTGGCAAAGTGAAACAGGGTGGCGGCAGCCTCATGTTGAGGGTAGGTTTTTCTTTTTCACCTTAAATCAGGACTAACATATGGCCCTACAGCAGCTGCATGAAATACTTTATTTGTCAGAATCACCAATAGGCCAAGTTCAGCACTAAATGCAATCGCAATTTTATGAGAGCCAGAAAGCCAATCAATTTGGGAACCTCTCTTTGTTGTTTATCCTCAAATCAGACAAGAGCTCACAGGAATCTTCCCAAGGACTGAGGACTTTATTTGACCAGTAGTTTAGAGTCACTGAGCTACGTAAAATATATCCTGTAATGAAGAAGATCACAGATCAAGTCTAAGCCAAGAGGGCGAGTGAAATATTCATGGGAACATGTGGAACTTCATCTGAGCGTACCGAGGAGGCATGTTTTCTTTCCAGCCCTCAAGAGCTCAGGCACCTACCTGCCGTCCGACATCCTGCACTGGTAAGTGTAATGAGAGAACACGTGAATTCATTAAGCTCAGATTGACCCGCTATGACGAGCAATTTAGCCTAAAACAAACTTGGGCACCTGCGGGACAGAGCAAATTAGCATTTTAAATAGGGGACGATTATAGGCCAGGCCACTATGTGTGTGTCTGTGTGTGCGGATGAATTCAGTCGCACAGACATCTCTCTCGGCTCTCTTACTTGAGCAACACATCAACGTAGTTTTCTGTCGTCTAAAATGTTGACGCTACATAATGCTCTCCTCCTACGCCTCATGCTCCCTTTATAAATAGAGTTACTGGTGCTGAGCACAGCTGGAGAGCCCTTCTCCGAGCACACCGATCTGACAAAACACAAAGAAACCGAATGCGTGTTGCCTCTACGTTTAGTTGGCAGGCCTCGCAGGGAAGGTAACAGCATGAGTGTTTCAATCAAAGATGTTTAGATGTGATGCCATCAGGCTTTGTTTGAGTTTTATTTATATGGAATCAATTTGCAGCCTATTTAATCTCAGCATAGAGAAGCACTTAGTTAGAGTAGGTGGAAAATGCGGTCATATATTACTCGCTCTAAGATTTCTAAACCAGGGAAACACTTTCACATTCATCTGTAGAGAATTACAGCAGTGAATTTCTCTTGGGGAAAAGTTTGACTACAAATTTCTCCTCTGTCTTAATTGACAAAACTCAACTTCGGACTTGATTTGAGCAAATATCAACTACAAAACCCACCTCAATAAAAGCTGTTAGATAGATAATAGATTGTCTGAGGAGCATTTGAGCTTGATCTCATGAGGACAGTCATTGGAATTACATGATTGATTTGGTTCAACCTTAGGTAACCCTGTACATAATATTTGACTGATGTATGTCAAAGGGTTTTCATCTTTGAATGTAGAAGTTTATTCAAGGTTACACTCCAAAAGCTGTAGAATAAAAGCTTAAACATTTATTTTTAACTGGCTGTCCTGCCTGTTTATTTAAGGTCTAACTTTCCACAATATTGAGCTGGTTGGGTTTGTGCTGAAAACTACAGATTATCAATATCTTTGTCCTGTCTTAACAGGCTGATTGCCAATGTTCCCATTTAATCTGTTTGAATGTCAGCACTAATACTTAAAACGTTGTATTTTTTTCTAATTGACCTGAAGGAATGGTGAGTTAATATCTCGAACACAATTACCACAAGCTTTAATTGCTATGGGGTCGTTAGATGATTAAATCCAGTCCAGAGGTACCTGGGGGGTCAATTGGAAGAACAGTGGTGAATCTGTGGGGCCACAGTCCTCCAAACATCTGTACTGGGTTTGATTCTTCATTTGCTGCCCGTCTTCTCCTCGTGTCTTCCCCCTGTTGTGTAAAGGGTCCAAAAATCGAATCCAGACAAACAAACAACTAACTGTGTTCCAGCCTTTCTCAATTTATTGACCTCTTGTGGTATTATGATGTACATGTGTTTTATTTGGTGAGTCATGTGAATAAATGCACACAACAAATGTCCTTCCATTTTCAAGTTTAATCTATGTTTTGTTCAGGTCCGGTTAGATAACATGTCAATAAACCTACAAAATGTGGCAAAGTCAATAACTCATTCCAAAACTAGATGCAGACATCGTTTGTCTCGTTGCACCCACGTAACGTTACTCTATGATTAAAACTAAAAAATGACGAAAATCCAAAAGGATTTCCATAAACTCTCAATCATGTTTTAGTAACTGGCCAATCAGGGTATTAAAAGGTGATTTGTTGGGTGAACGATGTGGCAAGGTTTTTTTTTTTTATTCACCCTGGCATGCAAGTATCCTCTGCTGTGTTGGTACTCAGAGTGCTAACTCTGTCAGCAGTAATGCATCATCTCTAACAAACTGCTTAAGTGATGCAAGACAGCATACATTGCAGTATAAATTACACTATCTCATCGGAAAAGACTGCAATATATGGTGCTTAGTAGCTATAAACTATGCAAAAAAAACAACAACTGAATTTACAGTGAAGCACGCTCCCACAGATGTACTTCATATGTCATGTTTCATTTTGAGCTGTCGGGATCTGTGTGAGGATCGACTTTGTAAATCCTCCAAACGAGGCTTAAAGCAGTTTTTTCATTTACTCTCACACACATTTGGAGCTCAGTCAGGCTGAATCAGTCTTGTGGAGGGCTGCACTCATCTGCTCTCCCCTCGCTTGTACGCTCACAGCTCTTATGTCAGATCAATAGCAAAGCATCTTGGTGAAAAGAGAGAGGCTATTTGGAGGACAGGAAAAATTAAATTACGTATCTTCTTGTATCGCCTTCCGGTGTTTTCTTTCTTTTTGCATTGATCTATAAAACGCTGTTTTTAGCTGCAGGCTTCGCTGAACCTGACCTCGCTTTGCAGATATGTAAACCTGGACGCTTAGTAAGTACTAACAGACATATTCCTAAATCATCTAACTGGGGGAGACTCTACAGTTTTGAGTCGGTTTATCAAAAAAATAAATAAATTAGCGGTTAATCTCCTGGTAATCAATTACATATCACAGCCACACTTTTGAGATGTGTATTAAGACTCAAGGGCAGAAATGAAGGAGTTTTCTGGGTTATTACATTGAGTTTCAATAACTGAAAATGGCTAATTAAACACAATTGTCTATAGCAGGAATATATTGTGTTGTTTTTCTTCAAAAAGCTACCAACAAAATCTTGAAGTGAAAGTCAAAACTCTGTCTTTGTCAGTGCGTTTACTGTCCAGCATCCACCCTTTCCCAGGAATAGGTTCAACAGGCCATCCATCAAACAAGTACTGCAGCTTTAGTGGGGTATGAAAAGGACCGAGCCAGCACTTTCTGGGGAAAGGGTGTGCGAAAATTTATTTGTCATTTGATTGAAATGCATTAATGTGTTGACACTGTTACAATAAAACATTTTACACCCTTTGAACTTTGTTTTTTACCGTTTTTAATGTGGACTCTGTGATCTTGAATGAATTTTTTGAATTTTCATGTTGTTTCTCAACACACAAGAGTGCATGGTTGTAAAACGAGAGGAGAGGATACATGGGTTTCAAAAGCATTTCAAATCAAAATCTAAAAGAAAAAAAAAGTTTAACTTTAGCTGCTGGTTCTCAGTACTGATGGAGAACCAACTTTAATGCATTAAAGCTAAAGGCCTTTCAGAGTAGTCCTCTTTCAGCTTTGCTCATTTGGAGAATAAAACCTTTGCCCATTCTTTTTTCCATAATAGCTTGAAATCTATCCATAGAGCATGTCAGGGTAATAATTTTCACTTAGATTCTTGGCATGGTTCTAAATCTGCATTTTGACTAGGCCATTCAAACATTTGAACACATTCTTTGATCAAAACCATTTCATTTCATTGCAGATGTGGTTGCTGCACGGTGTAGATTAAAGTCTGTGGTATTCTGCTGTTTTGGACAGTTTTGTCTTGTATTTAGCTCAAATCTATATTTCTATAAACTCTGACCAGCTTACCTGCCCATACTGGAGTCGCCGGCATGTTTTATTGTAGAAATGGTTTATGATGTATACTGTTTGTTGTATGTATAAATCAAAAAGTTTCTGTCTAATCCTCGTAAGCACCTGTTTTCACATGTTTGCTATCTTCCTGTGAAGTGATCCATCAGATTTTCTCCCACCTGAACTGCAGGTCCCTCCAGCTCCTCCAGAGTTAACATTCACCTCTTGCTCTTCTTACCTGTCCTGTCAGGCTGGCAACCATTTCAGATTATTAATAAGAGCATTTAGTGAGATTGTTTTTTAACAATTTTCTGCTTTAAACTTACTCACAAACGTCTTCATTTCTGACCTGCCTGAATGCATTGACCATTTATTTAATAAATAATTCACAGTATTCTGAGGCCTTCAATAATTATACAGGCAGACTAGGTTCTGACTGCAGCTCAGCAGAATTTATTAGTCTATGATTCAATCTGGCACCTAAATCGAGCATCAGAATGATAATTGTGTTTCCTGACTGAGAGGAAAAATGTGAAAAAGAGTGGGAGAGTAAAATACATCAGACCTCATTAAGTGTACATTAAAGCAAGTGTGTTCAGGAGAGTGATCGTGATCCAGTCATTTTTGAGTGCGTCAGTCAGTGTGTGCCGTCCAGAGCGGTTCTCTGATGCCCCTGGGAGGGTTAAGTAAGGAAACAGAGGAGATTAAGGTGGGGAATTCTCATCAAAACCTTCCAAATCAGGAAAAGTGTCGACAGGAGCTGCCCTGCAAAGGGACAGAGGGGAGCAGAGGTAGAGGAGTGGAAGCTGAAAGTTGTTGTTTTTAAACTAAATGTTAATTTTCACATTTGGACTGATTGTAAAATAAAAAAGTAGGAGAAATTATGTTTACTTTAATATTACTAAAAGTAAATGCAGATGTGGGGGTTTTTAAAAAAGGGGTTAGGAGCTGGTGAAAAACCGGGGGGTTGGGATGGTCCTCAGGGGCAGCTCTGTGGTAATGAGTTGTTAGTCTCAGAGGAAGATGAGCTCTATTAGAGGAACACTGAGCAGCTATTCTGAGGTTTAATCTGCCTTTTTCACCTTCTCTTGTAGCTCAGCACAGATTCAAGCTCCCCACCCTGACCATGCGCTCAATGTAAAGCAAAGAAAACACTTCAAGATTGCCATGCCTTATAAAAGCAAGTCAAATGAGTGAAAAAATATCAGGAGTGTTTGTCTTATGCTCACAGGGTCAGAAAATTGGTTAATTGTAGAATATGTATTGTAATCTAACTTTATTTGATTTGCTAATTTGCTGTAATTTCTTTAAATGATGCAATGTACTTATCCTACATTAATCGAGTAAATAAGAACTGACACTCTACTTTCTCAGCAAGTTCATTTCTGCAGGGGTTTTTCCAGTCCGAGAGCAGGTCAGCATGTCGAGGTCCGAAAGCGCGTGTCTGCCGGAGAAACTTTCATCTTGACTCTGACGTCGTATCAGGATTCTTTTGTTTAATTATTTAAAACAGGAATACGGATCCTACTATTTTCTGAAATTGAGGATTATAATTATCACTCTGATAAAGAAAAGTTTCAGGTTTAAATCCTGGATGAGCCCCCATATCAACCATATCTGCAATAATGAGCTTCAACATTGCACTTAAACAAAGAACGCAGCGTCTTTAAAAGGCATAGAAGAGCTTTTTAGATTTCTACTTTTATAATTTCCTTATTTTACAGCCACAAACTTTAGTTGTTTCTATTTGAATTTTATGTATTAGAGCAACACAAAGTAGATAGGAAGTAAATAATACATTTTTATTTATTATATTATTTCACATACTATAATGCGATAATTAACATTTAGCAAAATAGCTAATGCTAACTCAAATTTATATAAACACTAAAGTGTCACCACAAAATCTCAATTGGAGTTATGTCTGGACTTTAACTACGCCATTCTTACTTATTTTAAAGCAGTACTACTTTTTCTATATTTATTTATTTCTTAATCTGGAATATGAGTTTTGTTGCCTGATCACATTAAATTGATGTCAAAGACATACATTCTAGACAACAAATAAAGAGTCCATTTCGGTGAACATTGGATGATGTAAACAAAAGATACTGGAATAAAATCTGCAACTTTTTACACTTAGCAGGAGAGAGAAATAGCTTCTTGTTTCATTGCCTTACTCTGCCAGTTTGACCGGGTGACACACTGAGTTGTCAGGATGAATTGAGGCTCCTCTAAGCTGGTGAAATATACCAAACATGGCACTGTGTTGCTCTGGAAACTCAGTTTGGGTCTTCCTTTCTTCAAGAGAAAGCATTTGGCCCCAGTTAATCTTGTTAGCTACATCCGGGTGCAGCACAAAGTATTCAATCCCAGACTGTTGAAAACACATATGGACAAATATTTCTTATCTTTAACCGCTGGGCTCAGCCCTCACACCTACTGGATGCAGAAGATTGATGGGCTCTCTGATTACATTTCATCCTATCTACCTTTCCCAGCTGTGTCCCTATTTTTAAACATATTCCTACATTAAATTTCCAGTTAAGAAGCCCCCACTCCAGTATCGGACACATCTTTGCAGAGGTCACATTCGATAATAAAAACTGCTGTTACTGCCAAAAAATGAAAGGTCAGGAACACAAAGTAGAGGACAAAAGACGAGCAACCCCTGATCCAAGGTGACAGCAGAGCATCAGAATTTATAGAATGATAAAAACATTTTTTAAGAGGTTAAAGGATAAAAAAAGAGTAAGAGAAAAGATAATGCACCTTTGAGACCATTTGCTTAAGGCTGTAGTACTGTTCTACTGCTCTGTCTCAATCCGTCAGTCACTCCCTCTTCCAGTGCCAGAGCGATGGTGCAGCAACTAAATCAATTAGATCTTTACCTCCTTGACAAAAAGCAGGTTTTTAATTTACATCACTGCGGAAAGCAGAAAAAAGACCAATTAAGACACACTTGTAGTGGAATCAAAGCAGAGTATTGGTCCAAAATGAAACTAGTGTTTTAGTTGATAGTACAAGATAACTCCAAATACGGTATATGTTACAACAGTACAAAATAGCTCAAGGTGCAAGTCAGATTGTGTTCAGAGTGATATAAGATAGATTTTAAACACTAAGTAAATTACAGCCTTTAAATCCTGAGTTGCTTTATTGCTCACCCATTGCATTTGATTTCTTTAGTCTAATTACAATATGAGGGATTGTAGCCCTTGGTTCAATGTATTACAGAAACCTAAAAAAACCTAAACCTGAAACGTAAAATATATCTAAACTTGGGTAATAATTATTGCTGTATTGTAAAGTTTCAGTGTTAGCATTTGATAAAGTTCTCCTGTCACAGCAACAGGTGGGAGTGGCTTGACACAGACTCAATAACCAAGGATATATTCTTACTGAGCAAAAGAGTGCATGTGGAAAAAAAACTCAGCAGGTAGAGATAATGGAACATGTGCTGCTTCACTAACTTTAAATTATTCAATGCTCATATTGTTGCCTTGTTTTGACTGTGTATTTCAACCTAAGTATATCTATAAAAGTAGTTTGTCACCAAATGGTGCTTTTCTTAATATTAAGGGAAGTTAACAGCCTTAAGGTTTGTAAAATTAACAAGAACCCCATCCATCCATCCATCTATCCATCCAGAAGTGAACTAAAGGCCCAAAAGAAGGTCCAAAACTATCTTTGCTTTAATATTTAAAGTATCCTAACAAGGTTTTTGTGACTATAATATATGTTTCTATTTCTACTTCCAATCTGTTTAGGCTTGAGCAAAGAAAACTAAACCGACATTTCAGTTTCTTTATTTTCACGGCTAGAATGGACACATTGGTCCAAATTACCTTTCCAAATGGGAAAGGCGATGTTTAAAAGGTCTCGGGAGCTTGATCAGTATTACTCAGTTTGAAAGATAACTGTCTTTTTTGCTGGTCTTTTGAATCCTTTTGTGTTTTTACTCTGTTTGATTATCTAGTCAAAAGAGTTTCTACCAGTGTAGATAGAAAGAGCCAGTCAGCCAGGCGTCTTCTTTGTACATTTTCTTATATGATCAGATGATTTCTTCACTTAGCTCATCTTAATACCACTGCATCATAGGATGCACGGGAAACTACCCCAGCAGCCATACTCTTCTCATCTCACAAAATGCCACTTACGAAACGACTTTAATGGAATCAAGTGCTACTATATGTGCAACCTCATAAAGTGGGGGTCACTTTAAAGGCAATGCAGAACGTTTCACCTTTTCCTGTACGTTATTCTGCATAGGCTTTACAATGCTTAATATAAATGGAAATAAGGATTTATATCTGCCATAACTTTACCCACTGCCGCGCTGCTATCTGAGATGAGGGGATGTGAACCAGAATGTTAAAATGTTGAACTGGTTGGAAAATGTACAATCTGCAGGGGAGAAAATATTCATGTTTCCCCTTGAAGGCAGTTTTGTGCAGAATGTCTCTGTGCAATGATGGGATGTATTATTGACTTATTGCATTAGGTGGACTCTATGCTTCACGCTCCTGCTCTAAAATTGCCCTCCGAGAAATTAAGGGATCTGATCAAACAGCACAAACAGACTTAAGGACACTCATCCCCTCACAAGCACACAGCGTTAACACAAACTCTGTTGTTCTTATGTTTTATTTCTGATTTTAGTGTTTTTAATGTGTTGCTTTAAAAAAAAATACATAATTTGCAACTTTACAGCTTTCTTCTGTATCATTTGAATGTTTTGATATAAACATATGTTAATCTTAGAGAGTTAAATGCAAACGTCATTTATTTAAATTCAATTTCATTTATTAATTTTCCCATTTTCCCATTGGGAAAAGTATTTATTGCATTGTGAAATCATAAATGGAAGATTTACAGTAGAAATATTATCTAAAGCAAACCAGAAATTCCTTGGTTAAAACTATAACAAAAAAATACCAAAAAAAAGGTTTTGGTGACCTTAAAAAAGTCTGAAATTAAATCTAATTGACATCCTTAAACAGGATGTTTGTGCATCTGAAATATATTTTAAAATTATAAGCTGGATTTTGTTCCCTTAATAAATTAAATAAAGTTGAAACTGCTGTTTTGTTAACTCTTCCTATGTTTGTCTTTAATAGGATTAGAAACATGAAATAAAGACATAATCCAAATATAGAATACCTTCTCACCACATTGTTTATCAAGGTCCCCTCTGTACGTCTACCTGGCTGTTCGATTTGGTATGTCTGCAGTCTCTCCAGCCTTCCTTCATGGAAAGTCTTCAGCAGAGCCAAAGCTCGGCGATCTAGCGGTTTCAGGAGTTGTGTGATGAATTAGAGCGCGCACCACGCCAGTGGTATTAGCGCAGGGACTGAGCAGTTGGCAGATCAACTGGTGTCAGGGAAGGAGGGAGAGGAAAGAAAGAGAAACAGGAGAAGTGGAGGGGTGGGATGCAGTTGGCCATGTTAGATAAAGAGACAAACGATAAAAAGGGATGAGAGCGAATAATTGTTAAAATGTTCACTAAAGTCATGTGTGGCCGAAAGCATCAGAGTTTTGTATGTTTGTGCATATAAAGCCTTCAGTTTATAGCTGCCATCAAAATCTGCAGGGTTCGCGTGAAAACCTGGAATTTTTTTTTTTGCCTTTAATTTATCCATAATCTTGAACCAGCAGAAGAAAATGTTTGATTTGGCTCAGATGTAACCTGTTACCTGAAACGGCTCTGATACAGTTGAAGGAGACTAAGCTGTTTACACTGTAGCTAATATCTCAAAGGAGATTATATGTAAAAACAAGGATGTAATGGTTTGGATAAGACAAGCTACAGTATGGCAGGTACGGAAGTCACATTTTATCAAGAGAGCAAACTTTCAAGCTTTCTTTAGTTCTTTTCATTAACCATCCTTTACTTTTAACAAATAAGAAACATTGAATGTGAAACACAAATGAACCATGTCTGTTGAATGTTTAACGGTAAGGATTTAAAGTGAGCCACAGTTGAGGGTTTTTTTATTTATTTTTTAATTCACACTAAAGCTCCTCCTTTGATAATGAACAGAGCAAGGAGAACAGGCATAAAGGGAGGAACGCAGCAGGGGCCTCCACACTGCCTTCACCCAAACCATGACTACCAGGCAGCAGTTTAATGTAAGCAGTGAGATATTTAAGTTATTTGAAGTGACTCAAAAGGACAAGATGTCCAGCCTGAGCTAGGGAAAATTCCTATCTGGATCCCTGAAGCTATTACTCACGCCAAATACAAACGGGCCAGTTCACATCCACAAAGACAGGACAGATAGCCATTAATATGAGTCACTTATAGAAAACCTAAAGTTTCTTTACCAAGAGGATTTTTGAGGAAAGGATTTCGGAGGTAAGGCAGCCCGCTTGTTCTCTAGCCTGCGGAGAAGGTGTGAGGGGCTAACTTTAGTTGACCACAGCTGGAGGAACAGTCCAATCTCTCTAGCAATATCTGAAGATGTCGTTAAAAGGACTTTTAAACGATTAGATTACTATGACAAGAACATGTTATTCCCTGTTTAGTGCATTTGAGGCTGAATACAAAAGCATGTCACACGTTTTAGGATTTTTATTAGTAAACCCATGTATTCATGTTTTACTTAGCACTGTACAGTTACGCGCTGCCGTTAGTCGTAGATGAAAATCTCACTGCAATAATATGGAGTGATGTGTAAGTCAATGGATATGAACACTTTTGCAAGGCACTGTATTTCTGAGTTTAGCAAAACCCTTGATTCTACCTTGCAGTTATTTAATAGTTGCAAGCAAGAAGATTCCCACTCAGTAGTAGACAGATATAAACCTCTATTGTCCATTTAAAAGCCCCAGACTCTGAAACCAGAATTATTCAATAACTTCTTTATTGCTTATGATTCATCACATACAAAACTAAAGAAAAATGTCAAAGAAATAACGGGGGGGGCAAAGAACATATATCAGACTGTTTTTCAGCTGTTACAGAAAGTCAGATTCTGTGTCAGAAATCCAGTTTTGAACGCTCATAAACTCACACACACACCTACAGGGAGGACAGTAGGGCTCTTACAGGATATATGAATCTGCAGCCTTAGCAGCGAGGCATCACAGCACTCTGATTTCTAAACAGCAGTTGAAATTATGTCTTCTCCTGCATCATGTATGAAAACACACACACACACACACACACACACACACACACACACACACACACACACACACACACACACACA
>JAVLVB010000724.1:3321971-3364704 GCA_032876305.1 Orestias chungarensis
TATATATATATATATATATATATATATATATATATATATATATATATATATATATATATATATATATATATATATATATATATATATATATATATATATATATATATATATATATAAATAAACGTTGGGCAACAATATTAGGAATGTAATGTTTAATACACTGTATGTTTTTTTCTTGAATTTTTAAAGCACTTGTATTCATGTTAATGACAATGCATAACATGGTTGTTGAAATGGAGCAAAGCCCTACGAATCATACTATTTTGCTTGGTTTTTATAATATGTCAATTTCATGTTGATATATGTCAGCTATTAGGAGGTAGGGTGTCCAAACTTTTCCTTTTTTTAATTTTTATAAATTGATTAATAAACATGTATAATTTTTGTCAACACAGTGATATCAGTTACTTTCCAGAGAGACGTGAGTTTGTCATACGTTTTGGCAGATTATATTTCACCTTTAAGCATTTGATCACGAATGACACAATGAGAACATTTGTGGAGCAAGTGGGAGATGGTTAAAAGTTTAGGTTGTCATGAAGATTGGCTCTGGTACGAAATGTAAGCTATGTGCATGTGGGGTTGTTGGGGCTGTGTGAGGGTGTTGGGACTGTAAAAGCAAAACAAACAAAAAAAAAAGTAAATAATGAGAGTAATCCTGTGTGAAAGCAGCCAATATTAGCCACACACATACTTAAAAAAGACTATCTGATCTGGTTCACTGGCTAATTTCTCCTCTGTATGCATGTCCTCTGTTTGTGGCTTCTTGACAACTCTGTTTGCTTCATTAAGCTTTTAATTGTTTGGCAATGTGGAATTTTTAATCGAGGATGGAAGTGAAGTCTCAGCCTCGGCTGTCAATTAATCTAGTTGCTTATTCATTGAATGAGACTCGCGGCATGGTCCCTGTGCTGCTGGATTCTACTGTCATTACAAAACAAAACTTTCAATGCTAAAACTGCGATCAAAACAATGAGGTAAAAACATTAAGATAAAGGATGATGAAGGAGACAAATGTTTATATTCTAGCATTCGATAACAAAAGATTGATTTACCAGAAATGCACTAATTGCCTTGCGCGCTCCTGTTCCCGATGGCTTCCTCACACTTAAACACACTTTGTTGGGCTCAGCCTCCAACCATACACAAAGTGGTTCTGCCTGAATAACCTGTCACAGGCTACAGTGTGTTGCTGCAGTGCACCAGGATTGTTGAATGGTCAGCATCAACATCCAACACAAAACAGAGGTAACAATGCTTACAGATTGTTTTTATTTGTTAGGTTTCTAAAATGTTGTCACATTTCTTTGTTGCACCTCTGCACTTCTGACTGAGAGCAATTTTACTTTTTGTGGTCATTTTGAACCTTTCAGCAAACTACAGCTCTGTTTATCACCAGCAATACGCAGTAAAATCCCAGTAGGAGTTTAGGTTAACCAGGTTCACTATGAATGGGATCAGGTGTGACGCTCAATCAAAAGGTGAGTACGCACATTTTTGTTACAAAGTTTTTGGGGATGTAGCCCCCAAACTACCAAATATAGCGGAAAATGTATGTTTGTAGCTGGAGAAAGTATTAAAATTATCAATCACAATGTTTTGCTCTGCTGATCCAGGAGAAGCATCAATTCAACGACTTGCTGGGTTTCCTTGGATTTGAAACTTTTTTTAAACTGATTCGAATAAATAATTCGAACATTCTGCACTGTTTCAAAACAAGGGTTAATTGGAATGCATGTAAGATCGAACAAAATGTTTGTCTAAGCAGAGCACGTCAATATGATGTATGATTTAAACTGGTTCTATATAAAAAATACCTGAATTTAATTGAATCTGATAACAAAATCCTCATGTTTTGAAAGGTGTCTGTGCAGTTTGGAGAGCCCGTGTGAAGAAAAGAAATCACTGCAGAGGATCTGAAAAGATGTATGATACTCCCAAGCCAAAGTTGTAACCTTCCTGGAACTGACTCCATCTTGTTAAAATCACTAAGCTTGTAGTACATGGGGTGCTGTTGCAAAAAAACACAAGATCCTGGAGTATGTCTGCAGAGATTGCAGTGATAGTGACTTAAAAGCGATGATCAGTCTGATCAAAGAGGCCTGCAGAGCTTTTTGTAGTAGCAGTCACATCCAGGGCACTAAGTCCCACAGAGGAACGTGGGAAGGCTCACTAACGAGCAATCTAAAAGCATAAAAAAGCAAAAGGCAGGGGACCCTAATGAGGGAAAATCACTTGGAGGGGAGCCCCCTATGAATCATCAATCCTCTGAGCGCAGCCTTAAAAAACTCTTACTTCGCTGGACTGTAAACAAAGAAAAGTATGCCCTTATTCTGTATACTGAACTCTGGAGCCTTAAAATAAAGGTTAATGTGGTTTACTAACTCTAATGAGAACATATTTCAGCTAATTATTGAGAACATATTCACAGTGACGATAAACTGTTCTAAAGTTAGAGCTGCTAAAGTAGTAGGAAAGTGTCTAAAATAGGGCTAGTGATTACATTTAAGTAATGGATCATCATGCATTTGTTCAGAATTAGTGTGCTTTGCAAAAGCATTCACAACCTCCCAACTTTCTCCAATTTTGTCACGCTGCATAATAGTAGAATGTCATTACAACACAAACACTAGCTATCTTTGGATTTTACTAATAAAAATTAAAAATTTGTGGCATTTATTGGAGTTCAGCCTCCATTTGCCCCTAATTAAGCAAAAACAAAAAGTCTTTAGAAATCATTCAAACGATAAATAGTTTCATAATGCATAATTTAACCTTAGTCTCAACGTAGCAGTTCTATGTAAGGCCTCAGAGCTTTCGTTACGATTATGAGTGAACAATCATCCTTATGAAGAGTAAAAAAGTTTAAAAGCAGGGTTATGTTCTAAAATACCAAGCTTTGACATCTCACTGAGCTATGCTCAATCCCAAATCTAAAAAAATAATTAATGCAGATCTGTCAAGGCAAAGGCTGTCTACCTGAACTGACAGGGCGGGCAGGAAGAGAATAAATCAAAGAATCAGTTTCCCTGCTTAGGTGGATGGATCTGCTGACAGGTCAACTATGGACTCCACAAATCCAGAGAGTGGGCAAAGAGAAAGTCAATACTGAATGAAACTCATAAGTCTTCCTATATACAGGTCTACCCAAACCATTTAGGGGATATATCAAACATACTGAAGAAGGTGGGCTGGTCTTTCTTTTAAGGAAACATGTTTGTGTAGTAACAACTTAACATCCCAATGATTAAACATGGTGGTGGCAGTGTCATTATTTTTTCTTTAGAAGTTGAAGGGATGAAGCTGAATGCTATGTAAACATGGGAGAAACCCTGTCAGAGGTTGCAAAAGATGGAAAGACAGGAATCTAAGGAGTCTAAACTAACAACCACAGCTACGGTAGATTGGCTCAGGTCAAACCACAGTCATGTGTTAGAGTTGCCCATTCAAACTCCAGACATAAATCCGGCAAAATTTAGAGCTCAGTAGTCACAGAAACCTTGAATCTGACCGAGCTTGAGCTGTTTTGTAAGGAAAAAGGAACAGAAACATCCATTACCACCCCAAAAGACGTGAGTTTCAGCCAAAGACAGCCTTTATTTAGTGTCCTAGAATGTGGAAGTGAAGTCTGGATTTCTTGAATATTGAAGACGAAATACATTTTTCTCTCTTTCACATTTACATCGAAATTCGTATTGCCGACCAACACAAAGTTAGACACTGTGTGCAGAACAACTCACTCATTGTTTTTACTTGATAACATTTATCTGGTCCTTCATTTATGTTCTGAGAGAATCTGCAGCTCTATATTGGTTCAGTTGTTTGGAGGAAAAAAAACAAAGGTGGTAAAAGCAGCTCTTAAAGTCGTCTAACTAGCAACCTGTGGCTGGGGGAAATAAATCAGAGATTGTTTATGATACAGGCTTCATATTTGCAGTCCTGGCGCAGACCTCTTTTGATTATAGAGCTGCTGAGGTCAGGCACCGCCATCCATCTGGAGTCTGATGTGATCATTAGAGTAAAAGCGCGGCGCCAGCTGGAGAAAAATTAGCCTGTTTGATCAGCGTCGATTTCCCTCTGTCAGTCCGGTGTCTCTGTTGTGGATTGCCACTGGACCACATCTGCGAACAAACTCGCCTGGTAAAGCTTGGCCATCAGAATCGTTAATGAAAAGTTCCCCTCCGGCTGCTCCGGGTGGTGCCAGCTTCCAGGGGGCTTTGTGCGTGTGGCCCACGTGCAAGGATGCACGAGTGTAAGCGAAAAAAGCCAAGCTCGGTGCAAAGGGTGCACGCATTCCTCGTCTTGATGGATGCATGCGTGCCGAGTACGTGACCCAGGCTGATCAGTGACACGTTTTTATTTTTTAATCAGGGTGTCTTCCGTCACCCGTGTCAACTGTCTCAGCCCCAACCTAAGGAGAAGACATCTGCCAACGCAGGCGTTCCATTTTATTACCTTTCCCCTACTTCTCACGTTCAGTTTTTCCTGTGACAAATTTACTAGAATCAATAATTAAACTATTTCCGGTCGGCAGACAGTAGCTGACTGACCTCCGTAATTCTCCTCTTTCATTCCCTCTTCCTGGTTCACCATGGCCGTTATTCTTGTCCCATCAGGCCGCATCCTTCAGGCTGTGACTCTGATGTTCTTCTTACAGATCCTAACCGGCCGCATCCTTCTAAGGTAATTGGACCAGGAGCAGTCATTTATCCGCGAATCTTGATTAGCTCAGTGCCGGGTGATCTGGAAAAGGAGAAGGATTAAGACACGAAGAGACAGAACACATGTTTAATGTATTTTATTTTTAGCCTATAATGGTTCAGAACATGGACAGAAATAACGCTCCTGAATTAGCACTTGATCTTTGTCAAAAACGATTTTAGTGTAGGTGTTTTTGGGTTTCAAAAGATCACAAATAAAATCTGAAAAGTGCAGAATAGCTTTTTTGTGTCGTTTAATAAATAATTAGTAGAGCCACAGTTTTGCCTTTCCTGCTATAGTAAAGCATCATCAAAGCATGACACTGCCTCCACCATGTTTCACCATGCCATTGGTGTATTCAGGGAGTTTTCCACCAAACATAGCCTTTTGCATGTAGGACAAAAAGCACAATTTCGGTCTCATCTGAACAGAGCGCCTTCTGCCACATGTTAGCCGTTTCTTGTCATAAAGTTTAAAGAGAATTTCTCAATGCTTTCTTTGAACATTTGCTCCCTCTTTCGTAAGGATAAGACAACAGTAGTTATCTGTAAGTACTCCAGTTATCATGGCTACCATGGCTGTTTCTCCTATTAATGCTCCCTGTCTGCCATGATATTTTTTGAAGATTGATTGAAGTCATCATCCACTAGTACTTCAAACTCAACAATATTGTTTCAGGCCATAACCTTTCTGTACTTGTCCAAAAAAGCAAACGGCGTGGATTTTCCTTCCCCTCTAGAATTACCTACAATTGAAATGGGTGTTTGCAACATGACAAATTATAAAAGTTTCAAAGGGTGTGAATACTTTGGCCAGGTTTTGTAGTCCTCTAGACTACGTGGGATAGGCTCTGAACAGCTCTTTCCATGTTAACAAACTAATTCTCTACAGGATTAAGGTCTTAGCTTTGGCTAGACTATTTCAGAACCTCCACCTTGTTGTCTTTGATGCTTCGGCTTGTTGTCTCGCCATATAATAAAAAGCAAAAATTATCTTGCAGATGGAAACATATTGTCCTAAGGATATATCTTTCTTTGAATTAAGTCATAATACCCTACAGGACATTTAGGGTGTGCTGCTTAAAAGCATCTCGAGACAGCGTCAAAGTTTGTGTTGATCTGCAGCGTTTGTGGTCCAATGAAGGAACAAATTTCTCCTTAACGGCTAGTTCTATTCAACACTATATTGAACTGAAAGGCATATTAAATAATGTTGTCGCTCGTAGTTTCTTTAAAGATCTGTTGTAGATGTTGATGGAGCGCCACGGGGGTGGTTATCTGTAGCGGTCTCTGTTACTGTAGCTCTTCCCCAAGCTTCTGAATCAAGACACTCTGTTGCTGTGAAGCATTTTAATCAATGGAAAAGATGGTCTGAACTTCCTCCATCTCCGTGCACCGACTCTGGACCAACGCCACATCCATTTCAGCTCATCTGGGATTTGTGGCTTCAGCTGTGATATTATTGGACTTTTGAAAAGTGAATTGGCTACTTTTAGTTGTAAACCACCATGTTGGTATGATACTGCATCAGAGCAAGTGACAAAATATGAAAAGAATATGAGCAACAGTCCTTCCAGCTGCACAGCATCCAAAACCAAAGGAGCTGCTCCGACATGCTGCAACCTTGAGCAGCGTGATTCTGCCATAAATCTGTTGCTTTGTAAAAAAATTAGCTAATTAAACACTGAAATGGATAAAGACAGGGAATCTGTATTGTGACTCCTTAGACTTGCATTAGGGTTTACTGAAACATATATGATCACCCGATGTTGGGACGTTCTGCCGGGAAGCTTAAAGCGATTGCATTTCCAGGATCAACAGACACCGGTAACGCAATCCACACCTAAAGAAGTACTTTTACGTACTTTGGCCGCGTGCTTATGGGCTCGCATGACAAGAGCCACTTCATCCTGTCCCATCTCATTTAGCAAAACTCTTATAAGTCACACTATAAATTAAAGACATCAGATTTTTCTTCTTATTTATTAAATATCTACCATTAAAGACATAATATGCCAATAGGTAAGGCTGCTGCTTTCCACATCTGTTCTACTGTCTCTTTTACAATGAGCTCTTACAAACAGGGATAATTAAATGTTGCAATTTACTTAAATTGTATTTGCATTAATCTTAGACATATCAATAATCAATAAATTTTTCCAGATTGTAATGTAGCATTTTTTGTTTAACTTGAATAACTTTATTATAGCACCCTATATTCGACACACAATACTTTTAAGAAGACAGTGACAAAAAATGAATAAAACTACTAACAAAAAAAAAACATCACTGTAAATAGATAAATGTATGCGTTTAAAGAGTAGAACTACTTCAGCCTCATAAACATGGATGTTCTGACTGTTTTTAAGCACATCTGTGGAAAAAAATGTGGTTTTAGCTCAGTCATTTTCTGACAGAGACCAACTGTAAAGCGTGAGACAAATAATGTAGTAGCTGCAGACAAAGCACTTTAACATGATGTCTTGCTATCATCAGACACAAAGTCCAAGCACATTGCATTCGCCCCGAGCAGATCATCACTGTCCCATCTTCCTCCTAACAGACATCCCCGTGACTCATGCTTGACCTAATACCCTGTCACCAGGCTTCCCTGCTCACATCCATCCAAGGGCTTTGATTAGGCTGAGGATACTCCTGCACCCGGAGAGAAGTGAGAACAAAATGGGAAGGATGCTTTGTATTAATTTCAGCCAAATTAAGGTCTGAGTAAGATATTATTCAGAAAAAAAAAGACAAGGCAAAAAAAAGAGTTTATATCCTTATCATGAACCTGCTGTGATGAGGGTGACCTCTACAGGACCAGAGAGGTAATGGCTGCAGGTGAAACGTTCACTGTTGTCTATGGAAAGGCGTTTTATTCAAAATTAAATAAATAAATATTTTATGAAATAAATTAAAATCCCCATGAAAATAAAATCAATATTTAAAGAATTTTTTTTAAAATATATTTTATTTATTTTATTTTTACACAATAGTTATTTATTGATGTATTATTTCATAATGGAGTTTCATTTTATTTCGTGACGCTTTTATTTTGAAATGACTTATATTTCAAAACCCCCTTTTTCATTCTTATCTGTGAGGCTTTCAAGGGGGGGTTCAAATAAAAGCCACGGAAATAGTAAAGCGTCATTACAAAATAAAAGCGTCCCTAAATGAAATTGAACTCCATTATGAAATAAAGAAATAAATAAAATCATTCATTGTGAAATAAATAAATATTGTGGAAACATTAAAATAAATAAAATAATTAAAAAAAATCTTTAAATATTTATTTTATTTCATTGCATGGGGATATTCATTTATTTCATCCAATATTTATTTATTACATTTTGAATGAATCCGCTTTCCATAGTTGACATGCATTGAGTGCCAACCGATCCAGCTCAAGCCTCAATTTCAAATCAGCATGCCACTCAATTCAAAACAAAGCGACTGCGTCGTTTACAGTGACGTTTCTGTTAAGTATTCTCGACTTGCTTGTGTCAGACTGTGGCTCTGGTGCCAATCACGTCCAACTTGTGTGACTGGCTGACTGCGGTGAACTCCATCAGGCTCAGTTTCTGTGGCTCAGACGGCTTCACTCTCGAGCTGCCAGGGTCACTATCCGTCTCAGGGTGCACACGAATGAAAACATGGCAGACCTCCAAATGTGAACAACCCGTTCTGCTCTAAATCCCCCAGGTATCCAGTCAGAGCATCACAGCAGAAACCTGTGGCCCGGGGTCATGCTGCGATCTCCACCCCACAGAATGACACAACATTTGATTTGAAAGGCAACTTTTAACAATCACGTTCCCAAAGTATTATTGTATCCTGCTTGTGTGCTTGGTGTGAACACGTGCAGTTGTGACCAGCATTTCGGTTTCTCATCCTCCAGGAGCTCACACAGTCACCTCGTCACACTCTTCGCGTCAAAGTGAATTAGGAGGGGCAAGAAAAGCCAGAGGACGATAAAACGGGACACAGAAGATTGTTGTGACGGATAGAAAGGAGTCTGACTGATGACCCCGGTCAGTTTCTTCCATGGCGCCTGGATCACATGGACGTGCATGCAGATAACCGGGCCCTCTCGTCTCAAGTCGACGTGCCATGGGAGCTGTCCTCTCGCCCAGCGATTGCATAACTTGTAAAGATGTGCTCAATAATGCATGGTCACACTAGGCGGACGCAGTCTGATGGAAAATCTTACCTCAACGACAAAACAGGAGAACGGCTGCAATCTGCTGGCCAGCTGCATGTGTGTGTGTGTGTGTGTGTGTGTGTGTGTGTGTGTGTGTGTGTGCTTTCTCCTAATGTGCTAATTTGAGGACAAGACAACAAAAATGTAAGAAGTCAATTTCTATATACAAACTTTTTCAATTTTTTTTATATGATAGACCAGGTGTCTTCAACTTTGTCCAGGCCAAGGACCCCCAAACTGATGGCGAGATGGAGCGGGGACCCTCTAATTATATATACACACACACATATATATATATATATATATATATATATATATATTCTTGTTATATGTTAAAGTATTTCTGATTCTGATTCCTCGTGTATGGGACAGATGTTGTGAATGAAACGGTTGCCCAGCTTGAAAGAGCTCCTGTGTGACGCTGAATGTGTGCATTGATGACTGAAAGACATCTTCTGCCTCCATTTATCTGTTTACTACAGTCTGTTAAATTCATGTTATTGTGTATTTGAAGACATTTTCTATTAGTGGAAAAAATTCCAGGGAGGGAATATAAAAAAAAGTCTAATCAACCAAAACTTTCGTGGGGACAAAAAAAAACTTTCGCGACCCCCATGCAGTACCTCCGCGGACCCCTAGAGGTCGCGGACCCCCTGTTGAAGACCTCTGTGCTAGACCAACACAAACCGCTGATAGGCAGGTAAATGGATATTTTGTAAATGCCTGCTCTGATACAAGTAAAGCCACACTTCTTTTTTGTTTTTAGCTACCAGGTTGGCACATCTGGAGTCTGAAGTATTTGCTTTTTATTTTTTTATTTTCATAAAGCTGAAGTTCAGTCAGACAGAACGGAGAGAGCCTCTGTACACATTTGGCGGCTTTCAACATGTCTCCTTCTGGCATTGTCATGTATATAAGTCCCTTCATCGTCTCCGTCTCGCTTCCGTGTCCCTGCTTAAGGAAAACGTACCCACAGCATGATGCTGCCAGCACCATGTTTAATCGTGGGGATGGTGTTTTAGAATAGCTTAATTTTGGTCTTGTCTGACTAGCGCAACATCCACGATTGTTGTTCAACAAGGCTTTTAGAAACAGGACCCCTTCAGACTTTCTTTCTTGGTGCTCTTTTAAAACAGCTGGATTTGTAAAACTCACAGCTAGTATTTGCTGACTGATTCTCCTACCCGATCTGCAATCCAAGTATCTCCTCCTGTCTTACAATGGCCCCCCTTGGCTTCATATCTAATCAGCGCAACAGCCTCTCAGCTCAGACGGTTGATTTTCAGACGTGCCACACTCTTCCCAACGTTGGATGATCAACGAAACAGAGCTGGATGTTCAAAACCTTCCTTTTTCCCGACTTCTCCCCAAGAGGTCCTGTGTTCTTGATGGTGTCCGATCACGAAAACATCTTTGAGACCTGTAACTGAAGGCTGATGTTTGCACAGGATTTACATTCGTGGGTATCAGAGTGAAAGAGATGGGGCATTTGAAATGATTTATAAACCATTGTGAAATGGACCTTCTTGGTCTCGCGTCAAATTTTGCAGCTGCAGCATTAAAACACGACCATGCTCGCAAGGTTCCATACATTTATTTTTTAAATCTATATAAATATAAACTAAAGCTTTTATTTGAACGGTGTTCCAGGTGAGTGCTGCAGCTTGATCGCTGAGTTCACCAACAAACAGGTCCCTCCCACGTCAGGAAGAACAAACCTGCATGAAACTTCCTCCAGCAACTTTCCTCCTGTCGCTCTTTCCGCTTCTCTTTGGGATTACTAGTAACTACGAATACAAGCTGCGACCATGACCTCGGTGCTTCGCAGGCTGGCCGCGTCTCGATCCTCTCCGTGGCTCGGCTCGGCCGGGTCTTTGCGTGCGGCGCACGGTGGGTCACACCGGGACGGGAAGCGGGCGCTGGCCGGGGGAAGGCGCTCTCTCGCGGGCATCGGCCGCGCTCCGAGCCGCCGTCAGAGCTCAGCGACGGAGGAGTCCGCGGAGGTGCGGCTGCAGCGGGCAGAGGGACAGGACGAGGGTAGGCTCGCGTTTTTGTTTTCAAATCCCTTGAGTCGTTTCTCAGTTAATAATATCAGGAGGACGAGCTTTGCTGATTTCTCAGAGGAAAGCATGAAGCAGGATTGCAAAAGTGTGTTTTAGGTTCGCCAGACCTCTGACCTGAGCGAGAGTTCAATGGAGACTTGAGCAGGACGTCATTTCCGGTGACACTCACCTGCCTTCCCACCTGAATTTACGGAGATCCTTTTAATTTGGGAGTTCTTGGTTGTTTTTGCGTTAGATATATAATCTAAATCTATTTTCAGCAAGTAAACCCTTAAATGATCTGTGTCACAATTGAAAAGTCCATAAATAATCTATTTCTAAATGGTCTTTGTTTGTAAAGACCATGAGTAATGTAAAGCAGAGGCTCATTGTTGTAATAATGTAACAGTTATTAGGTTTAGATAAAGAATGTGTGATAATTTAAGTTCCTTAAAGGAGTGTTTGTTTTGTTTTATGCTTAATTCTGAAATTGTTTGTTCTATTGCTTTTTTGTTGTTGTTCATATAGTTATTTTTCTTGAATTGTAAAGCACTTTGGTCACTGTGCAGTTTTTATTCACTCTATATGTGCATAATTTACATTGACAATATATTTACTCTCTGCAAGGCGTTTGCATGTTCTCCCTGTGCATGCATGGAGTTTCTCTGGGTACACCCGGCTTCCTCAGAGAATCCCAGAGTACAAAAACATGACTGTTAACTGGTCCTTGGGTGTGAGTGTTTTTTATGTCCATCCCTGTGTCGCCCTGCGATGGACTGGCGCCCTATCCAGGGTGAAGCCTTTTTAAACAGAGCAGAAGGTAACTATGGGATGCACAGTAGATCGCCAGACCGAAATAGTGGATCACAGCCGGTGGCGACATTCAGTAGCTCAACTGTTTATTATTAACCCTTCGGGTTGATATCTTAGGCTTTGTTTGTCCCGTTGTCTTTCGTCCCCTCAGGGATAGTGGAGGTGCTGATGTGCCGACACAGAGCGAGGAACGCTCTCGGCCATGTGTTCGTGTCACAGGTGAGCAGATCTGTCCACATCACACACATGCACCACACGCACGCTTGCATTACGAGCATAGTCAGGGACTCCTGTTTGTGTGCAGATGAGGGAGCTGGTGTCGACTCTGTCCAATGATGCAGCAGTCCGTGTGGTGATCTTCAGGAGTTTAGTACCAGGCGTCTTCTGTGCAGGTAGAAGGGGGGAGAGGGTGGTTCTGCATGAAAGCTCTCAGTAAATCTTTAACCAATAATGGTTTGTGTTCTCAGGCGCGGACCTAAAAGAACGAGCCCTGATGAACAACTCTGAGTCTGACCTGTTTGTTCACAGCCTGCGCTCCCTCATGACTCAAATAGGTAGTGCAGTATCCCTATGAAAGAAATAGTTGGACGTGGTGTTTGTGAACTCCTCTCACCTTGCGCTACTGCCTCGGCAGCATTATTACCCACGCCCACCATTGCAGCGATGGACGGCGTCGCCCTGGGAGGTGGACTGGAACTCGCCTTGGCCTGCGACCTGCGCACCGCCTGTGAGTGACCTTACCTGTCAAAGCCGAACTGGGGGAATGCACATCGCAGTTCTGTCCGGTGACGCTAATTCAGCTGGAAGGGGGACGTCATGTTCTCCTTTCGCAGCTGTCAGTAATTCAGTCATATCCAGTTAGCGGCTGAGTTTGAGCAGGGCGACGGAGGACAAGAACTTCCACTTTCAGTCTTTGCGTTAGACTGACAGTTCCCGAGTTGCATCAGTGTTACTCGTAGCAGGGTTGTGGTCTTGGTACTTCCCAGGGACTTGCAAGACACGTCTTAGTGGACATGTACTCAGCAAGAGTTCCCATTTTGTGACTGAACGCCCCAGACCTCGATTTATTTCAATGGGATTTTATGTGAAAGGTCAACACAAAACATACAGCACAACTGTGAAGTTAAAGAAAAAGGATGCAGAGGTTTTTACAGATTTTCAAGCCCTGAACCTTCTTTTTTTTTGATGCACACAACTAAAGCCCAACACCACTAATTGGCATTAAATGTTTTTGATTTACTCCTGTTTACTTCTTGTGTATTTAATACATGAATTATTGCAGCAGACTTCTCAGAGTAAACGTTTGGAAAAAGTTTAAAGAGGAAAGTAGGTTCTTAAACAATATCCTCAGCTTTAAACGTCTCATATTTGATCAGTATAATTTCAAAGCTGCCAAAAAGTCGCCGTTCACCTAAAAGGGAAAGGCAAATAAAGCGTTAATCAGACATGAGGATACAACCTGTATGGTGGATGGACAAGAACAATAGCAATGATGGTAGCAGCATCATGCTGTGTCATTAGGACAGTAGAGATGTTAAAGACAGCACAGTCCAAGCAACATTCAACTAAGACTTTTGAAAATACTAGAAAAATGACGGTTCAGATTGTTGAGAATTTAAGCTTTTTTGCTAAGAAGAAACGGCCAATGTGTCAGTCTCTACGTATAAATGTACTATGTAATGCTGTCGGATCTTAATGGGCGTTTCTTCAATGTATTAACTTACTGGGGCTGAATACTAATGCAAAGTTTTTAAACATCATTATTACTATTTTTTTATTAAAAATGAAGCACACAAGTTTCTGTCAGAAAATATTTTTCATGTGTAGAATTTAAGACCGAATCAGACGCCTAAAACTCCCCAATGAACATCATTAAAGCTATAGTTTGGTGTGGTTCTTAGAGGAGCTTATCAGAAAAGCCAATTTTAAACATACTCCGATATACGTTAAACATTTCCAAAACAAGAGGTCTTTTTCAGGAGAAATCATTGATACAGTTATTTAAAATCTTAAATTTAACAATCTTTACCTGCAAAGAAACATCCGACTTATCAAACTTGACTCGTGGGAAGGGGTTAAGTATTAAAGTTCGGGTTAAAATCCCTTTGTTGTACATTTGAGATAAGGAAGAAATTAAATGGACAGCCTCTGGTTATCAGATAGTCGTGTGTTTTTAACCAGCACTTAAATATTAACTGGTTATTTAATATTATTCTAGATTCATCTCAAATACACTTCAGTGCTCTTGTGTCAAACTAATGCTTCATGATTCAGATTCCACACTTTATAAAGGTGATTTTGGAAGACGTATCTCGTCATCTAGTGTTCAAACTTTCCACAATTTCTGACTCGTATAAATGCATGTGTTGCGTTCAAATGATTAATGAATTAATTTCTGTGGATAACTTCAAACAATTCAGGCAGTAAGTAGTTAAGTCTTCAATCAGTGTTGCTCATGTTAAATTTCACGGATGCGTCTCTGGTGTTTTAATGATCGGGCGTGGAGCCTCAGTGCTAATGATAGCCATCTGCCCAGCTGTTAATCTAGACACATCACCATGTGATGGGTTATATTAGGTGTCGCACCTCAGTGATCGGTCGATGACGGGTGAGCAACGTGAGCAGATGTTTGCGTCTGACGCTCTGACAGAAGCATCGCTCAGATGTTGACCTTCACTCGTCCTCTGTTTGCATGTGCGTTTGTTTTTTTTCCCTTTCACAGCAAATTCAGCACAAATGGGTTTGATTGAGACGACGCGAGGTCTTCTTCCCGGGGCGGGTAGGTCCACATTAAACTGACAAAAATAACCTTGAACTGCACTAAGTGTTTTAACTTTGAGACAAAAGAGCTCACCGTGGATGGGGTTCGTCCTGTAGGCGGCAGTCAGCGTTTGCCCCGGATGGTCGGCATCACCCTGGCGAAGGAGCTTATATTCACAGGTGTTGAGACGGAAATGCACCAATACTCTTTTTAGAATAACGGAGGCTCTGCTAGAATAACACGATACTTTGTCTCCGTGTGTTTCCAGGGAGGCGTGTGGGAGGGCAGACGGCCCTAGAGATGGGGCTCGTAAGCAGAGCTGTGGAACAGAATCAGACAGGAGATGCTGCTTATAAAGAGGGTCTGACCCTGGCTAGAGAGATATTACCCCAGGTTAGAGCATGATTTCATCTTTTTTTTCCATAACCAAATTATAAACAGAGAGAACAATGTGATTTGGCTGTATGTTGAATTAAGGGAAAAGCAGATGTGTTTTTAACTTATCAAGTTTGTCTTTCCGATTTGCTGATCTGTAAAGCCTTGACTTTCTGACAACAATTTCAGTCTAATAATTTCCACAATTTTTGAACTTATTGGCGGCCTTATGTGAGACATGGCAGTAGATGCCAAGTAGAATTTTACAGATAGGTAAAAAAACAAAATCGACATTTTAAACATTTTTAGTTGCAATAATCATGGCTAACATGACTGAACTGTTGTTCTACCTTTGCTCCCTAAAAAGTGTACCTTCTGATCTTTATGTCTTGTGACAATACTTGTATTTAGCCTTCCTGTTATCTACTACAAGTCTGCTGCTCCATGCTGTTGTAAATACATTTCTGGTTTAAATAGGTCATTAGATCTTTGTGTCACGTCCGACTTCATTTTACACACTTTAGTGATACTGAAAGTAAAACTGTGACTGTTTCTCAGTAATTATTACTAATATTTACTAATATCTGCCTAAAACAATTTTGGTGCTTATTTCTCTAAATATTACTCTTTTTAAAGCTTTAGGAAGTTTGTTTTGTTTGTTTGATTCTAATGTGTTATAATAGCAGCCAACTAAACATAAAAAATCACCTCTCTTCTGAAATATACATTTTTCAAATGTTAAGATTTCCTTTTCCAAATTAAAATGTAATTCTTCAGCCGGCCTTGGGTAAGCATCGAACTACATGGCTCCATTGTTGTGCTGAACAAACTAAAGTTTAAACCATCTTTATTTTCATTGCAGGATTAAAAAAATAAATGTTAATGTACATTACAGCACATGAAAAAGATTAACTGACTTACTTTGTATGGTAACTCAAACTATAAGCCTTATTTTGCAATTGTTACATTTAGGAATAGGAATTTAAAAAACCCATATAGTCCTAAAACCTCTGGCCTTTTGCTAGGACATTTATTTATATCCTAACAATGTTAAAGCAGGATGAGAACGTAACAAAGATGAAGGGGGTGTGTCATATTTTCTAAAATTGAGGGGAAAAAAGCCCCTTCAAACCATTTAAAAGACAAAAAAGCATGTTTTTACCATTGTATGAAAAATGGTGAATGTGCAGATTTAGCAGATTACAGAACTTTATTTTATATTTCCTCATACATTTTACATAATGTGGGTTTTAAACGTTCACCATACCGTTGTATCAGAAGCCGACCTCAGCAGTGCTTTTTTTTTTTTCATGGTTTATAACGATAAAAACAATTATAATAAATAAATCTTAAATATGAGCCTGGAAAAGTTTATACAAAAAGTACAGTGTCTAGTGTGGTGGGGGATCTATAGTGCTGTGGGCCAAAGTGTTTCAAAACATGTGACCAGATAACAAAAAAAAAAAGGTTCACAAGACCTGAAAGATTATAATACTGTAAAAAATAGTAGTATAATCCATATTGTTACTGCTTTGTTCATTTTTCAGGTATTTGGATTACATCTATTTAAAAAAAAAAAAAAAAAAACTTTTTATGTTGTTGTGACTAACAGGCTCCAGTCGCCGTGCGGATGGCCAAAGAGGCAATAAATAGAGGCGTCGAGGTGAAAACTGATACTGTTAGTAATTTGTGGGTTACAATGTGCTTATTTGGAAAACCAGGAGTAATCGCTGTCTGGTTCTTCCAGGTTGACATCGGTTCGGCAATGGCGATCGAGAGGATGTGTTACGCCAGGGTGAGCCTGTCGTTCCCGAATCGACAAGTTTTCAGTTGTGAAGTTGGATTATTCCAATTCTTTGTCTTCCCGTTTCACATACATGTTAAGTAGCTATAATGCAAACTTAACACCTGTGATCTGATCAGATCATCACCTGGCATCTTTTCTTCCTCAGGTCATCCCCACACGGGACCGACAGGAGGGGATGGCTGCCTTTATCGAGAAGAGAGCTCCACGGTACACCGGCAAATAAGAGTGCTACACCCATGTGCCAACATGCGTTTGAAACAAGATGTTTTTAAATCACGCAGACTGTTTTTTTGTTTTGTTTTGTCTTCCTGTCTGATATGAAATCCAAATCAACGTGTAAAGCTTTTAGTCAGTTGGGGCTGCAAGATTATGTAATTTGACGTGCTCATTGTTACCTTTGGAGGAAAACGGGGAAGCTCACACGGTCTTGTCAAGTAGAGCGGCATCAGCATCTTTTTTTGGGGGGATACTGCGGTTGGAGTGACTGGTGCACTTCACACGATGGACGGCATCAAAAGTAAAAAGCACCCTTTCAAGTGTTCAGTCAGAAAGCCAAAACATGGACACTTCTAAATGGACAAAGATCTGATAAAATACAGTTGGATGTGTTAAACACTGACTCAAGGACATTGTTAAATTATTTTAAATTAATAGTTAAGTTCTGTTGATTTATGGGCTGAAATGAAAAGTTGTGTAAGATAGACGGTCTGACTCAAAACAATAAATCTCGAATTATATAATTTAGAAAATACTTTTTCAAAAATATTTTTCAATCCTGACCCAAAACTGATATTTCTAATCTAAAATAAGACGGCAAAGAACAAAAAGATTGTCTTTTAACAGTGTTTGTAACTGATTAAGTTCAACTCTGTACGCAGCCGGATCTCTGTTCAATCTTTTTAGTCAATACTAAAATGCTGAAGTCTGAGTGTGAAGACATTTTTGCTGAGGGAATGCAACTATCAGCCTTACTGCAAATCGATCAGAATCGGACATTCTGATCTGATTGCTCTGCTCTGTAGATTTAAATACATTTATTATGTTGCCTCAGTTTTTTACCTTACTAAAACTGAAATGATGGAGGCATATGGTTCTCAGCAATCACATGTAATTCTTTCATTTTGTGTTATATTAAAAAGCTAACCTTAATGAGGAATTAGGTCTTTTTTGTTAAAAAATTGGTTGTAAACAATATTTATCTGTTTTTTTGATAGCCAAGTGAGACTGAACTGATATTTAATGGAAACTATGACATTACAGATCAGGTTTTTAAAATCTTGTGTTTTATTTGATACTTCACAGATCTCATGTTCTTTTAAAGGTAAAAAAAACAAAAAAAAAAACAGACATCAATTTATGGCAACATACATTCTTTATTTTCATACTTTAAAACTCGACTGAGTGGGAACATAGCACAGTCTGGGCATACATTTATTTTTTAATCGTTTCCGTTTGCATTTGAAATAAATTTTATGAAAAAAACAATCAAACAGGCCTTTTAATGTGAACATTCAAGAAATGAAAAAAAAAACATTAAAATTTAGAGGAAGTGACATAAATTGATGATCCTGCCCCAGTAAAGTGACTGTAAATGACAAATTAAACCAAACCATTAGTACCTCACTGAGCAGATGACAAGTGTAGTAGTTTTGCTTTGTTGACTCTAATATAAGAATTTGAACCCGTGTTAATATCTCGCCTATTTATGTATGCAAACTGTTTAACCTGCGCAGGTAAATTGGGTTCAAGCGATATGCATAGTAAATGCAAGTTAAAAAACTATGAAGTAAATAATAACGCTTATCCTCCAAACTCAGGGCTCCTATGCAGTCTGGTCATGTATAAAATTAACTCCAATATTCAAAGTCCAGATAGGGAGGGAAAATGCATTTCTAGAGTTTATTTCCTATTGTATCTATAGCAGTAGTTGCCAAAACTTCTAGCAAGCTCATAAAATCACAGATAGCATCAGCAGCACATATGGTACTCAAAAGTAAAGGTTCGCATTTTATTCTGTTTATGTTATAATTTTAACACACTTTGTTGTAATTGGAGCTTAATTGTGATGCTTTAAGTGGTCTCCAGATGCTCTAGTTAAACTGCGTTTCACAAACTGACAGTAGAAACCAGCTGTTTTTTGTTAACGGAGGATAAGTTAGTCAAGATATGTTCAGTTCCTCGCAATAGTATTGACTTTGTATTTTCACAGCATATAGCAACAATCAATTTGATTTAGATTTTCATATATTAGAGCAACACAAAGTAGTGCATTATCGAAAGGGTTACTAAATTTAAAAAAGCAAACACCTGCAACCCTCAATAAATTTCAGTGCAGCCACCACGAAGCACCCAATTAGTAAATACTGACCCCTTGTGCACCATTAAATTAAAAGAAGGGCCTCAGATTTTTCTTTAGAGAGCATTAGTGAACAAACAAGTGAGACAGCAGACTTAGAAATCACAATTATTCCAGCTGTAATAGCAGCTTAAGGCTGTTTTACAAGGTTCATATTCAGAGGAGCTGAATACAAACACGTGCCGCACATTTCAGATTTCCATTTCTAAGAAATATTTGAATCCCGTGTTGCCGTTTTGCACAAAATCCCTGTAACAAAACTCTGAGGTCTGGAGTTGTGACAGGACAGAAGTTTTCAAAACTTCAAATACTTTTGCGAGGAATTGCATTTGATAAGATTTTAAAATAGAACCGATTTAACTTTGGTGCAGATGGCCATTCCCACAATGCTGGGACTCATACGTGCACACCCGTGATGGGCCCTATATGGTGGAGAAATGCTTGAAACCGAAGGATGGAAGGTACACTTTTTAGGAAGTATCGAACACACATTCCGCATGTGCATTGGAAACCCTGAGGTCAGCACAAGCATCCACTAGTATCACTTGGTCAGCAGGTTTTGTTTTTCTCCTTGGCAGAGATCTAATTTGGCCACACTGTATATTACATAAAAATAAACTAAAAAAAAAAAAAAAAAAGAGTTTCTTAAGACGGTCGCATGGGGAGGCGGAGCAAAACATAAAGTCACGCACACACGCGCGCACACACACACACACGAGAAAATGGATCACACCTATTCTGCCCACATCATCATTATCATTTACAGCCTAAAGAATACATTTGCACAAACGTACTTGTAATGGCCTCATTTTTCTTTTAGTAACATCTGCTTCTGAGTTTTCCTGGTACATGATCCTAAAGGCTGTAGCAGATAAATACAGAGCCTTCTGCAGACCTGGAGGCATGGTTTTAGTGCTCAGAGCTCTGCAACAATCAAGCGTGCAGGCGGGTTTATTTTTTTATCAATAGTACGAGCATTCACACCAGCATGCTTGAACTCCCAGCGATGACATGCATATATTTGAAAAGATTTATCCACTATTTCAAGACAACTTCGAGCCAACGAGAGGCTGCGCCCTAAGTGCCCACGGTCAGACGGAAGAGCCAGCACACGTACTAACTCAGCTTAGAATGTCAGCTTTCCATCACAGGACTCAAAAAGTATTTCTACTCGGAAACAAACACAAAGGAAATAAATAAAGGTTTATGTGTGCAAATGTTTGCATTGTGTCCGTCTTTCACTCCCGTTGTCTTTACAGAGATCCGCTTCTGAGCGAATTGGGCCTCACCAACGCCAACGCACGCTCCCTCTCTCTCGCTAAAATCCCTTCTATGCAACGAGACCACATTTCAGCTGCCGTTCTTGACCAAACGAGAGCGCCATTTTCTGAAAGGGAAGACACAAAACACGATGAGGCGTCTCCACATCCATGCCTGAGCTCGGAAAATGAAAACAACGCTTGATGCGAGCGTTCCCCCACCTATGCGAGGTTACTGCGGGGGAGGACGCCGGCTCGTGTGCGCCGTTTGGCCGGTGCGGCCTCTGTGTCGCTGCAGGCTCTCAAGGATGCTTTCGGCCAGCTGTTTGACGTCTCTGTGGGTCTGTGGGTGTGTGTGAACGAGCTCGAGCTGGTCCAAGCCGCCCTCCTCCAGCAGCATGCTGCAGTAGCGAGAAGCTGCGGCAAAGCGGAAACAGAAAATCGTTGGACCATTTTCAACACATAAACCATAAACTAGCAGTAAATTGGATTAGCTCCCTCTTCTGTTATATTGTTTTGCTTTTGAGAATCTTTAATTCTTCCATTTCTGGCAAATAAAATAATAATATTACTGATTTTGGACAGATATTCTCTCCGTATCTGGATGCTGTGAAGCAGGGATAATTGTTGCCGATACTTACGAACTTTTAAGATGGCAACTCGTTTTTTTTGTGGTTTTTTTTACAATTAGGGCAGCTGATTAACATCACAAAAGAGTTTAAAAAGGACGCGCTTTGGATCCAGAGCCAAGAGCCGAGAGACAAGGAGGTAGTTTAGACCATTTCTTCCATCGATGTCAGCATGATAGATAACAGGCTGAATGCTGAGGACCCTCTGGAGATCGGCATGCAAAGAACGATTATTCATAAAATGAAGAGGTATATGGTAAACCCCGAGCAACAGTCTCATCAGACTGTTCTACAGCAACTGTCTTCTGAGCCATCCAAATATCTGCAGGAACACAGACTGCTACAGGAGAGCACCTGCCCACCCCCCACTTAATAAGAGTTGCAACATTTAATTTCCCTTTAGGATTACTAATCTATTTTTACGTTGAATTAAACTTCTGCTTTGCTCTGATCTTTTTTTATACCGGCTTATGCGTTTTCTTTTGTGACTTTCTTGCAACGATTTGCAAAATATGTTGAAATTTGTTGCCGTGATTGGACAACATCTCCAACAAGGAGCATCAGCACGTGTAAAAATGTCTGAGTCTCACCATTTTTACTGCACACGTGCTGCATGGCCCAGGCCGCCCACAGCTGGACGCCGGGTGTGTGAAAACACTCCAGCAGGGGAAAAAACGGGTTGAAAGATCTGAAGAAGAAGAAAAGGGGGACAGATTTGCTTTAATTGCATCAATGTCCCCAGCTTGTAAAGTCCTTCCTTAAAAAACAGATATCTACCATGTTTATTAACTTGTACATGAGAGCATACATATAATAGTTCCAAATCTGCGTCTCACCTGTAGGCCACCATTTCACACTCAGGAGGGGGCCACTTCATAATGACAGCATGCTGGAGAGACGCATACATAAATTATCCAAAGGTGCTTCATACAATTAATTTCCATCCCTTCGAAGCATTCCTGCTAAACTCCTACCAGCAGCTCGAGCAGCGAGCACCGCAGACCGGGGCTGAGCGTCCAGGCCTCCTCTCCCCTCGACGTCAGATGTGCGAGGATCCCAGCGGCGAAGTAGCTGACCTCCACCTCGGAGCTGTGCAGAAGAGAGCTGATGTGGTCCAGAAAGCTCTGCACCATCAGCTCGCCGTGAAGTTCTCGCACCTCTGCTATGTTGTTCTGCACAGTATAGGTTGAAGAGGGAATGTTGAGGTCTCGATTTAGGCCATTGTGCAAACAGGAAACCCTTTTATTGAAAAGCAGAGAAGTGTCTAAACATACCAGAAGACCAAGAACCTTCTGCTGGATGGAAGATTCATTGGGGAACGACTGCAGGAATGGTGAAAGGACAAGCGCAAAAGAAAAGTGAGTCACAAAACCCTGCAGTGATATGAAAATATACGCAGGTAAACACTCTATTAATGATGATTAACTCCAACAGAAACCGGCCCAACGCCTTCTGCATGCAGAACTTTACTTTTGTGTGCGTTTTAATGCGTCTGCAAACCTCCAGCACTTTAATGAACAGATCCAGGCCTTGATTCTCAATAAAGTGGCGACAGGTTGTAGGCGACTCGTCCGTGAGGTTCCAGAGAGCGCTCAGCGTAAACTTCAGGGTCGCATCCACAACGTTCTGATTTGCTTTCTGGCGCACGATGTGAAGCAGTTGCTGCGAACCAAGGAGAGAATGCGAGCACATCCGTTTTTAAATGTTCAGCTTTTATAGAAAACAAGTGGTTTCCTTGTACCTTCACGATAAAAAGCTCTGCTCCCAGCTGCGCGGTCTGTTCGGTGGACAGCTGCGAGAAAAAAAATAAGAAAACACGTAATGAAAAAAAAAAAGATCTAGAGTAACAGGGAAGACCGTAAGCAAGACGCAACATCAACCTTAGCTGCCAATATGGAGATGATCGCCACAGCCATCCTCTGCATGTTTTGATCTTCATGGTTGCAGAGCCACTGCATCACCAGTTTGGCTGCTTCGAACCTTTGCGAAAGGAAAACGACAAATGGCGTTTCAGGCCTTTGGCAGACAATGTTAAGAGGTAGCAGCATAAGTGTCACGTGGAGTAGATGTCCCCAACCTGTTGAATGGAACCTCTTGTAAGATGCGATCGCTGCACAGAGACAGAAGGCAGTTTTTCTGCAGCTACATGAAGACAAAAGAAAACAGATATCGCAGAACTGGTGAAAAAAAACAAATCCCTCAGAAGTTGGACAAACAAGTTTTGCTTAGATCCACGATCGGCTGCTGAAAAAGGTCAAAGCAAGACGAGAAAGGGGAAGCTACATTTTCATGATTGTTGAAAGTTCCTTCATGAGAAACTTTCTGTACGCTTGCACTTACAGTTTCAGATTTACATGGGAGTATTTTCTCATGGTGTAACGATTTTAAACCCACAAAACCGCCGTTAGCTTTTTAAATTCAGACAAGCAAACAGGGAGATTTTTTTAACCACAGGTCGTACCAGCCAGCATGATGAACAGCACAACGCTGAAGGGGGTAAAAATCATATCATGACAGATGTCATACATTTTCCCATCTTACCACGGTTACGACTGTTTTTAATCGGATGCCTGAGTAAGGATCAAATGCGAACCAAAATCACAATGTCTGGTTTCTCCTTGGATCATTTTCTCCTCAATGCTCAGACTGTTGACATATGAGGCGCTTTTATGAATGCACGGGGGCATAGATTCCCTAAGATCTTAAAACCATATTAAAAAATGTTTTTGGGGTATTTTATGCCACAAAAACTCCAATTCCAGTTCCAATTAAGATTAAGGCAACAATGTACAATATAATACCCACAAATGTCAGAAGTCATAGACATAGGAATAGTTCCTAGAAATAGGAACAGGTATTGTTGCAGCAGTAGGAATAAATCATTTTCCTAATTAAATAAAGAAAGAAGCTTTTTGTGTATAAATATTAAGTCCTTTATTTAAATTCAGATCAAATTATTTTGTTACTGCCACAGACAAATTTAAAGTCATAGTAACCGATATCATCCAAGGTTCTGCTGCTGATGGCTTTTTTGCATGACAAACTCGGATGTCGTGACGTAAACAGGACTGACCGACTGATAACACGCTTCAACGAATTGTTCTGAAACCAACTACAATAAAACCCAAACTAGGAAAATTAATTTGCTGAATTCGTCTAAAATTTAACAGTTAAAGCTCTGCCACCTTCAGCAGTTAAGACATGTATGAATGTATTATTATGTGTTATTATTTACTAATACTGTACATGTTTTTATTTTTCAGTTTATTTTATGACCTGAGTTTTGGGTATGGACAGGGATGTTCAACATTCATATATGTAAAAACTAAATAAATATACATAAAAGTATGAATGTGAACAAAATGGACGCCGTCCTCTACTAGCCTGAACGTAATAACCCAGGACCGCGTCTGAGCTTTTGGCTGTTTGTGTTTTGGCTCCGGCTGCTGTTTATATGAATAAGTTAAAGGGTTGCAACTCTATGCCGCCCCTAAGCAGGATCCTTATGTAGTGAGTGAAGACAAATTTAGCAAAGGCCAAGTTGTTTAAAACAAGTTTTGAATGTAATTTACTTATTACAACTTGTCTCTTTCCTGCATTTGGTTGCAAAAATAAGAAGAAAAATAAAACAAAAATAATTGGGGTGAAACAAATCTACACAACATTTACATTAAAGGCAACTTCAATAAGCATGAATCTGATGATGCAGCAACAATAAAAGATTCATGAACTTTTACCTGTTGGTGGTTTGGGAACGTTCTCATGGCCTCCAGGAGGAGCTGGGTGACGGTGCCCAGCAGCCGGACCGGCATCCCCGCTGCCAGGTCCTGCTTTGTCAAGTTGAACACGCACGCGCTGGCGGCCAGCTGGACGTTCAGAGTGGCTGGATGATTCTTCATGCCCAAAACTACCAGCTACGCAAAAAGTCAAGGTCACATTTTAACAGTGGAGGGAAAATTTAGGGCACAAGTAACTCCTAAATAATGACTAACTAATGATTGACAGGTTTGTTGAGAACAACAGACGATGCGATCTATGCAGATTCTGTAAAATGAATGTTTTTTCCTTTCCCATTATGTTGGGGAAGTATTTACCTTTAGTATATCAGGCCTTGGTTTCTCAATGATGTGAGTCAGGCTGAACAGATGAAACAGAGCTTCCCTGACGAAACCCTCCCTCTCGCTGTATCGCCGCAACGCCTCGCAGATCTGAGTCTCGTTAGCTTCTCCTGTAACCTGTTCCCGAGAACATTTATAAAAAATACCTCAGCAGATCTGACTTTGTTTGCTCATAAATCCCTTAGCGTTCACTCCTACCTTAAGATTTCCTTCTCCAGAGAGGAAGTCGGAAAAGCCGGCATCTGTGGCCAAAAGGCCCACAAAGGTCATCCCGGGTCTGTCTTCAACAAACGTTCTAACAGCTGCATCTGTCACCTGCAACAATTTGATGACGTGAGATATGATTTCACCAATGATTCGGGTTTAGCGTACAGAGGAAAGAACACACACCTGCTTCCTCCCTGAGACATCCAGAGAGACGAGAGCGGGAAGGATGCCCGGCTGTGCGAGCAGCTGATACGCCACATCGGAGGTGAACTGCTTATCGTCGCTGATGTCCAGGTGCTGCGTCGACCAAATGCGTTAGTTATCTTTATTGCGGCAACTGTGGAGTTAGTGCGGTAAAACGAAACCAACCTGCAGTACGTTCAGCTTGCCTATGACTCCCAGCAGCTGAGCCGTGCTCATCTCCAGCCTCTTCATCTGGTGTAGTGTGAGTGAGCGGAGTCGCTCCTTCAGGCCCAGCACCGGGCTCAGGTTGGTGACTGAGGTGTTGGAGAGATCCAGGCTCTCCAGCCGAGGCAAGGAGCAAATGTCCACAAGCCCGGAGTCGTAGAAGTCCACGTTAGCTAGGGAGAGAGAGCGCAGACCCCGCAGGGCGCTGAAACGATACCAGCTTGGCTCCTCTAGAGAGGCCATGTTGAGTTCAGTTAAAACTAGCCGCTGGAGTGACTCCTGAAGGGAATTGAAGAGAGGGAAAAAACTTATTTAAAATATAATTCCCATTGTAAGAGGAGATCATCACTCAGCCTCTCCCCTGATTTCACCTGGCAGTATTTGTTGGTAGCCAATCCCTGCAGAATGTCAGGGATAGTGAGGTCGGCGTTGACCCTGGCGGCGTCCAGCTCCAGGAGTCTGTGCGGGCACAAGGCTTTCTGGAAGGCCTCGGCAGAGATCCGCGCCGTGCGGATGCAGGCTCGCCTCAGCCGCAGGTATTCACAGTTCCTAAAGACCCCCACGGTGCTGTCATCCAGAAGACCTGGAGAGGGAATAAAATCGCAAGCTGTCTTTTTAATAGTTTAGTAGCAAAAAAGGTTTTCTTTAAAGGAACTGAAGTAGCTTTCTGGAGTCCTGTGGTTCTGGTTGATCTCCCATGAATTATCTCGATATTCAAAAATCACAAAAACGTGTATTTCAATTTAGAAGGCTGCTAAAATAATCAGTCGATTTAACGCAGCAAACAATATCAGTCAGTGTGTTTTGTATTAGCTAAAAAGAAGGTGTGCTGTGCGCATTTCAGACAGGGTCTCCATGTACAGGGTACTCGTGGTTCCTCCAACAACCTCAAACGTCACTCTATTTTACCGGGTCTCCTGCATGATGAGGTGAGACAAAGTTGCACATAATTGTGAAATAGACGTGTAACATTTAGCCAAACCCGTTACCTTATTATGTAAAAGCTTTATTAGAGGACATTAGCGGACAAACAGGACGAGGAAGACCAGCAGACAGGGAGCACCGTTCATTCCTCTATCCCAAAACTGAACAACAAACTTCAACACAAAACTGATCTAGGCATGAACATCCATTTAGGCTCAGAATATTACACTAACTTTTACTGCTTTATCATACAGAAACAAAGAAAGCAGTCATTGGTTTGTGGCTGTAACATGAAAACAAAACATCCATGTCTTCTCTTCGCAATAGTAAAACCCTAACCCCTTATACAGGAAGTGACTACATAGCTAAGGGCTTTTTGCTGTTACTCACGGATGATCAGGATTTCTCCCTCAGCACCTTGTGGGCTTTACATGCCAGGCTTACCTTCAGTGGCCATCTTGCCCAGAAGCTGGTCTGCCAGCTCCTGGGGGAAGAGCACAGCCTCCCTGAAGCAGAGGGAGCCGTCAGGGAGCTTCAGGCAGAAACACTCCAGGTTCCGGCTCACGTAGGTGAGACACAGGTCCGTCAGAGCCGCCGGGGAGGATTCATCCTGCGTACAAGAGCGAAAAACAAACGAAAGTGTTTTCATTACCTGCTGTTGGTTTCAAGTGAAACGCCGACATTAGTGACAGCTTACCGTGTTTAAAAACAAAGAGGCCATAGCCATGTTTAAGAGGAGGTTCCGGGGAAATTAACCAGCTGCTCTGCTTTTTTCTGTTATCTCTCAAGAGCCTTTCGGTGTCTTTTTTGTCCACCTGTCTGCTCCCAGGCAGAGCGGAGAGGAGCGACGAGCTGACAGTCCGAACCCAGCTAACTGGGCTAGGCTAACTAGCTAGCTAACTTGTTGTTGCCTCGGAGCTGGGGAGTCTCCCCCGCACACGAAACGCCCGAATACGTCCGACGTGGTGGAGCTCATGTCGACCAAAACACGGCAGACACAAAACGAAACAAAAAAACAAGCGGAAGAGGGAACCAGTTAGCAGCAGAGTTGTCACTGCGTAGCTTTTCTTCGGCCGAAGCGCAAAACAGAGACAGTTAACAAAGGTCGCGACACCGGAAGTACATCAGCTGCGCTACGGAAGCCCGGAGAAGAGACTTATGAAAGCGCCAATGCTTAGTTTTTAAAGGTTAAACAGCCAGGGGAGGACGTGTGTGACATTGTTGAAGCTAGCCGCTGACTCGGGAGGAGCGAGCTGAGGCTGAAACATGGCCGGACTGATCAACTTTGAGGACGAGAAGGAGGTGAGACAATTCCTGGACAACCTGGGAGTGGAATACAGCTTCCAGTGCTTCAAGGAGAAAGACCCTGACGGTAAAAGCAGCCTGAGCTGAAACACCCACCCTCTCTGTAAGCTGCTGCTGTATTTCATGTTTTTATGCTGTTGTTGAAAAACAGGCCATATTGTGCATATTTTTTAGCAATTTTTTCATGTTTATCTCATTAAATTATGTGAATTTAGGCCACTTTTAATGCTGTTGTTCTCCATTATTTAGATGTATGCATTATATGATCTTACTTTATTTATGTTATGCTGTGTAAGATACTTTTTTGTTATGGCATATTGGTATTTTAAGTTATTTAATCATAAGTCCTATATTTTTAATTGTATTTATGCGTTTTTATTAATATTACAACCTGTTACTTTTGATAATTTCCCAATACCTCTCCTTAGGCTGCCAGAGGCTAGCAGACTATTTGGAGGGTGTGAAGAAAAACTATGATTCTGCGGCACAAGTCCTGAAACACAACTGTGACAACAATGGACACTTGGAGAGCTGTTATAAAATTGGAGCTTACCATGTCACTGGCAAAGGTAATTAAATGGCTATTACACAACTTTTTAAAGTGGAAAGAAATCACATCCTAAACCCTTGTTATTCTGAGGGTGTATATTTATTAGGGTAAAATATAAATCTGGTGGTCTAAATCGGGGTTTAAAGTTTAAGTTCTAAGTCACGTGGGCAAAAACAGGGTCAACACCCAACAATCATCAATTATCTTTAATCTGAAACACAGTTTTAAAAGATTGAAAAAGTAATTGTTGCTAGAAGATAGTTTTTTTTCCTCTCTCTGTACTGGTATTGCAGGAGAACTTATACGTGCAGCGTTGCATCTGTACAAGCTACAAAAACTCTGGAGTAATTCCACTATGTTGGGGTGAGACTAAAGAAACCATGTTAATCTGAGCGAAAACCAAACGCATTTTTATCAGGACACCAATAATGTTTCTCATTTTGAATTGCAAACAAGGTGAAAACACTTGATCTCCAGGGCAAACGTATATCTTAACAATATTTGCAGACAACAGTGCAGAGCAGCTGTGTAGTATGGTGGTGGAGGTGTTATAATTTGGGCTAGTTTACAGCTTCCGAATCTGTTTTAACAGCTAAAGCTTATCTAAAATCATATCAGGCAAACGTGAATGATGGGACATGTTGCCTGCTAAAGATGGCTTCAAAAGCCGATAGATCAGTGAGGTTTTTTTATACAGTTGTCCCAGTTTGCTTTAGTAAACAATGAAAGAGCAGTTAGATCATTTTTATCTGCTAAAATGTTAAACCACAGAATTGAAACAGGGTTTGCCTCCTTTTCCAGCAATGACCAAACTTTACTGAATGTACAGTTTTTGAATGTAAGGACTTATTTCCCTTTAAATTTATGAATGCATCATTTAAAAATAAAATATTTAGATTTAATTAGTGTTCCTTCCCTTGCATTATGGTGAGCTATATGCTCAACTGAATAGAGTATTATCTCTTGAATTTTATTCATCAAATTAAAACTCTTGAAAAATAAAGCATTTCTTGCTCAAACAGTAAACCAATAATTAGCCTGATGTGGGAGAAGTTCAATCTATTTTAGGAACTAATGCATAATCTTTAATGCATCTTTAACACATGAAAACTTTTTTTCTGGGAGCCTCATAGAAAATCTAGACTTTAATATGCAGCTTTTTGTTCTATTCTCATCTATAGATTAGACTTAGATCAAATAAGTGCATACATCCCTGCTTGTTTTTTTTTTTTTTTTACATAAAAATTGGTATTAATGCTAATTATTTTTGCTTTTACTGTGAAGTATCTTATACTGTATGTTATATGCTGCTTAATATTTTATGCATGTGACTGTTGCTGTGACAAAAGAATTCCCTACTTGTGGGACAGTAAAATATATTTCTATTCTGTTTTTTTCTATTCTATTGTTACAAATTATTAAGATTTTTTCCTGATATTTTTTTTTTACCTGCCTAGATTTATACTTTCCCTCTGTGGTCTTAGTGAGTCTGTTCTGAATGTACTCACCAGGTGGAGTGACTAAGTGTCTGAAAACCGCCTACTCCTGCTTCTTGCGCTCCTGCAATGCCGGAGGTAAGAAGTCAATAGACGCCTGCCACCGTGTCGGTCTGCTAGCCCACGACGGGCGAGCTCTGGAGGGAGGCCCCGACGCTGCGGTGGCTCGGGAGTACTATGACAAGGCCTGCGCCGGCGGCTTTGCTCCTTCCTGTTTCAATCTCAGCGCCTTGTTCATTGAGGGCAACTCCAAAGGGCTGGGACAGAACATGAGTCAGGCTTTCAAGTATGCCAACAGGGCCTGTGAGCTGGGACACGTGTGGGGGTGTGCCAACGCCAGCCGGATGTGCAGGCTCGGGGACGGCACAGAGAAGGATGATAAGAAAGCAGAGGAGCTGAAGAACCGAGCTAAAGAACTGCACGGTCTGCAGAAGGAAAGGCAGCTGAAATTCGGGGAGTGAAATTATGGCTTTATTATTTTTCCATTTGCCACGGCGTGCGTCGCTGCAGGCTGTCTGCTTGGACTAAAACTGGATATTTAGAGATAAGGGGTGGCAAGGATGTGTTTTTCAATTTAGCCGTTTGTCAAAAAGTTGTTCATTTGTATGATATACATAAGAATTGGATGTCTAAACAATAAATGAAGAAATTATAAGATGTTTTGTGCATGTACAATTTCTAGCCTGTAGTTATAAAATAAAGTACAGGTAAGGTTACAGAAGTGTGCTGGTAGAACACAAAAAGATGTTTACAATCATCTTAATGCTTTTCCTCCATTCTTTTTTCAGACTTAAATGATCATCGAGCAGCAGTGACTTAGTAAGCATGTTTGAATTTGTAATTTTTTTTTTATAAAGTTGAAATTAGAAACTCCGGATACACGTCTGATGATATTTGGTTAAATATCCCTTAATAAGCTGCAGCTAGACGGCACACTTTTATAGAGAACCTATAATTCTGGCTAGGTATCAGACCACATCTTTGGGTGTTGGTTGAGTTAATTTAAAGTGATTGGTTGTCATCTACTGATCCAGCTTTTCAACATACTGCACAAATTTCCAGAAAGACCAAAAACTTAATATCAGCTTACTTCATTAATCCTCAGACCGTTTCTGGTGTGTGTTATTCATAAATATCATGTTGGAATGCCCAACTGTGTCCCAGGTTTCAACCATCCAGTTGTTGATTTCATGTAAAGTTGAGTCATTTGTCCCTCTTTATTCGTTTGAATGTCAACAAAATAGTCTCACAGCAGGACACCCCCCACTGCCACTTGGAGAGCTAAGATTCTAGCCAAATAGATGTTTTATGGTCTCAGTTGTTAGCTCCAACTTTCAGTCAGACTGCTAGGTGGAGCTTCTGGAGTAATATGACAAGGGCTCTAACCTCAAGTGTATTGAAAATGTGTCATGTAAGCCTAAAAGCAACTTCCACCAACAAAAAAATATTTGACCGTATAAAAACTTTAAAAAAAATCTTAATTTGTTTGGCTTGGTTGGTTTGTGTAGAGTTCAGGTTTGTCTTAAATACAAGCTTGTCATAATAAATTACAGCATCACTGAAGCATTCATTTGGTTCAAAATTCGATTCAAAAAAACTGAGGCTAATACTTGGAGTTAGATCAGAGTAATGCATTTCAAACCCTTATTTTGTGGCTCACAATTACTAAAAACCTCCAATTCCGTTTGTCATAAAACATAAGGTTAAGGAAATAGAAATAGAAACGTAGGAAAGCCATAAACAGGTCATTGCTAAACCAGTTCCATGATTCTCAAAGGGATGCATTAAAAATATTAATGGAAACTTCAGTGGAAGGACAAAGTCGTTGAAAAAGTGAACAAGCAACATTGATAAAGGAAACCTTTGGGGAATTACAAATCAAATCATACTGAAGAGATTGGGAGTATAAACAAGGCGTTGAATTGGGTTAAGTCTAAACTTTAAATTTCAGAAATATTCATCGGCTACATGTGTCATAACTCTTGTTTAGTCACTCCTGGTCGCATCCTCTGCTGGTACTGGCCCAGTGTTTGTTTAGGTAATCTTTTTTTAAATCAGTTTATTAAGTCACAAGCAACTGCTCTAACTGCATTGGGATCACCTGATTGGTTAGAAAACTGGGGTTCCCTCTTAAGACTGAAATTATGTGAAGCTCACTGGGATGAATTTTTATTGTTATGATTGTATAATTTTGAAATAAAAAAATCATATAATGGCTTATTATCTACAAATAGGTAAATATTCAGTATTAAAGGTGTTTTAAACTTTGAAACATTTGTTATAAGGCAGAAACAATGCCAGGACCCTGTATGAGCTAAGGTGGTGGTAAGGGGGTTAAAGTTCAGAGGAAGATGAGTGAACCAGAGCCGACAGCATGAACGATCATGATATAATAACCTTCAAATCCAAGCAGAATCATTAATCCAATTATAATTTTTATAGAACATTCAGCTGCCAGCCAAATCATTACAATTAAGTGAATCTATTAAAAAACATACCACTCTGTGTGTATTATATATGATTATATATGTATTGTGCAAGGGCTAATGTTTGAAATGTATTTACCTTAGTAACTTTTAAAAATAAAATGTTTTTTTGGGGGGGGGTTACTACATTAAGATTTTTTTATTTACTTTAGTAATATTATGTTGTATAATTGTATCATTTAAGTAGAATTTCTGGATAACTCACTGATTGAAGAACGTGCTTATTTTAACACATATGGCTAGATAGATAGATAGATAGATATATAGATAGATAGATAGATAGATTAGCATTTTTGTTTACATTTAGGTATCTTTGTTTCGGACATTTTTGTCTGTCTGATAACATTTTAAATCCAAAATTCAGATGATCTGATTAGTCACTCACTACTAAGGTAAAGGAGAACATGTTTACTTCAATATGACACATTTCTTGCAATGCAACATTTTAATTTCATCTGAAGAAAAACATGATAAAGTAGTGCTGATCTTGGATATTTAGGTTTTGTGGTGCAAAAAAGAAAAGAAAAAGGGGCGAGTGTTTTACCGAGAGTGACCGCTAGAGAGAGGCAGAATCCAACATTTCAACTTCACTCTCGTTTCCAACCAAACCAGGAGCTTTCCGCTGCTACTCCGCCTGCAACAATGAACAAAGACAAAACGCGGACACTGTCTGTTGTTACCACTCGACAATAAAGCCGAGAGGAACAAAAGACCTCGGCGCTTAAAGGCACTAAAGGCAGCTCGCTCCAGTCTGCACCCTGGAAGCTCCGCCCCGTTCCGTCCCCACCCTGGAAGCTCCGCCCAGTTACGTCCCCACCCTGGAAGCTCCGCCCCGTTCCGTCCGCACCCTGGAAGCTCCGCCCCGTTCCGTCCGCACCCTGGAAGCTCCGCCCCGTTCCGTCCGCGGTGTGCCCCTCCTCCGCTCTCATTCAAAACACAACACAGCTGTTGGGAGACGCGCCGTCGTTCCGCTGCGGAGCTCGGTGTCCTCGGATGAGCCCGCTGGAGTACCTCCAGCCCAATTTACAGGACAAACAAAAACGAAAAACAAAAACATATAAAAAACAAACGAGGCATTTCGGTGAGTAGCATCGCATCTAGATTATCGTGATCCGAATTACTCTGTAATCCTCCAACCGAAGAGAGGAGCTAGCTAGCTAAAGCAACGTTACCCCCCCCACATGACTGAATTGGGTGTGTTTGTTTTTTATTCACAGGATGCTCCCTTTCTTTAAGTAAATGAGCGTTTTAATAACACGACCCACTTAAACGCAGGGGAGGATGTAGAAATGTTGCCAGGCAGACCGTCGGTGTCTGTTGCTAGGCGCAGGGATTTTTTTTTAACGCCGTTATTTTCCGCGGGGTGGGATGATTAAAAACGCTTCCGTCGCCTGCAGAGAGACGGAACTGACACGGGGGGGGGGGGGTTGATGGCGAACCCAGCGGTAAATCGTTCGCCCCGTTGCTTTTTTTCAAGCTAGCGACTCAAGCTAGTTAGCTTGTGTTTGTGACAACGAGTGCGTTTGTGACACAGAGTGAACTCTGGTGATTTATTATGTTTATTTGTATTCTTGTTTTGCCTCTTTGTTCATATGTGGGGCTCAAAGGCGACTGAGTTTGCGTGGCGCAGCCGGGGGCAGCTGCTAGCTCGCTGCTAGCAGCTGCTGCAGGCTCGGTATCTGCTGGAGATGACCCCCCCCCCTCCTCCTCGTCCGCGGGGAGCGCCATGGGTGTGGCGGGGGTTCACTCTCAGACAATGACACCCCCCCACACACACACACCACCACCCACCCCCTGAGGATCAGGCTTTAGCATATCGCTGCAAATCTTCATGATCGCTGAAGAAACCAGCAGCTCAGACGATATAAGGAGGCTGTGTTGTGACTGCACGTAAACAGACTGAATCACGGTTTCAAGCCGTTTTTCTTTAGTATCTCAGAGCATTTACTTGTAGAATCATAATTGGCTCCTTAAGGCTGTATTTAAGCAGATATCTCCCGACAGTTTCTCTTGTGGATTTAGATCTAGACTTTGTGTCAAGTGATAATCCTTTGTATCTCTGGTCGTAGTTTTTCAATGATTTTCCTATTATTCTGCGTTTCCCATTGTCTGCAATGAGGTTCCTCGTCCCCGTGGCATGATACTGCCACCTCCTTGTTCTAGCATTGGGATGAACTGCTCATTTTCTTCCACAAACAAACACAACAATTTGCAAGTGCCCCCCCAAGCCCCCCTAATTTCAGTTTTGGTCTCATCCTCTGCACACAAACTGCAAATGAAACCTTCTTGTGGTATCCCTTCAAAAGTGGCTTTTTCTTTCTGCAGCAATTTTGTTTTTAATGACATTTAGTTTTGTTTAGTAACTTTTAGTTCCTCTTTTTTTTTGGCTGCTTCAAAAATTACAGTTTTCCTTGCCACCTAGTTTAGGTGGGCTGCCGCGTCCTCGTAAGTTCGCATTTGCGCCCTCCTCCAGTCTCCATTGTGGTCAATTTCATTTCCGTTCCCCTTTACAATTGTCGGTTACCCTATGTTTATATCTCGCATTAAGTCTGACTAAAATACATTGAAGGAGGCAGTTGTAAAGTAATGACATGTGGAGAAAACGATTGTTGTTTAAGGCTAGCTTTCGACTTGTTGGTTTCTCTTTGATTCGGTTTGACAGCTGTCTGAGCATTTGACTGTTGTTCAAATTTTTCATGGAGTAAAGTAATCCGTTGTTTACATTTTGTAATGATCTACAATCATTGTAGGTTGGATGAACTATAATGTCAAGCAAACCAACTTTGGATCACCTAAACATCTGCTAAATTTCAACATTCCCCTCGTTTTTAAACCTCACAATCGGCCTCCTTTTTTTGTGAACATAGCTTGCTTTTTTTCCCCTCCTCTAGATTTATTTATTTATTTTTCATCTTTTCGAGGAATTCAAGATTGTTACATCTTGATATTTTGTACGCAGTGTGAGTCTGCTGTTCTCATAGATGACCCAGAGGTCTCGGGTTCAGGCTCATGACTAGCGTGCCTTTTTATACTGATTCCGTGTTGTTCAGAAGAAACTGAAGACGATCCTCTTTTTTCCCTTAATTAAACAGACTGTCTTGACTGTTAACACTTTGTAGAGCCCGTTTATGAGAAATTATGGCAACTGTAATCCTGTTCTAAAAGCACGGATGTTTGGAGGGCTTATAAAAGGACATATCTTTTGGTTTTGGTCCAGGAATATTACAAGATACCAGACTAAGTGGTGACATCTACTTCCTTGATATGAAAGATAAACCTGCTGATAACCGCGCAGTGATACAGCTACAAACATGGCTACTGGTTGCGTAAGACATAAGTCGTTTTCTGGGACTGAGAATGAACTTTCAAGATACCTTTAATCTAAATTGTTAGCCATGAGGTTACCCATAGCTTTTAGTTAGCTGTTTGAATTCTGTGGGATTTTAATCTGAAAGCAGCAGTACTTCTTATTTTTGTGGAAGGTGCTCACAATTTTATATTTTAAAACCATCAGTTATTGACAAACAACAAAATAGTTTTTTTGTCAATAGACATAAAAGTAGATTGGATGTATTTATTCGATACTTTGAGGAGGTTCGGTCTCTAGTTTTGGATTGATTTGATCATTTTTCCCCCCCCCAATTAGTTAGCATCTGCTATGTTTACATCACACAAATATTTTCCTCTATGCTGATGATGTGCTTATGTTTATTACTAATCACCCAAAATCTGGAGAAATGATAAACTATTCCCTGTCTGAGTCATTGGATTATATTTTAGAGTAATCTTCACATTAGCTTAATGTTATGCTTTATTAAAAATAAACTGGACAAAAAATATTAGCGGAGCCGATAATGCACGAAGCACCAAATACTTCTTTCAGCAAAGCGTTTGCATTTTCTCTATAGCAAGCATTGACGTTGCATTTGCAATGGCAACTGAATTTATTATGCAGCTCTAATATAAGTCAATTTGTTCACCAGATACCTGATGCTGCTACTATAGATCAATGGAAATGGTTTTTGAATATTGAAAGTAGGTCTGCAGCCTAGAATTTACTACATCCATACATTAATCTACTGTAATATTATTCCAAATGTATTTATACATTAACATGATTCACAAAGTTATTAGCAAATCCACTAACTTACATCAGGTTGTGTGAGAATGCAATCACTGTGTAGGAACACGGTAATGACACAGATTCCCTGTAATGCAATCAAGAGCAGCGACCAGCTAGAGGAAACCATCGCTGTGTGTGCTGCAACCTCCGCCTAATCTGAGCGGTGCCGAGCAAGCGTCGGCACCATCTGTTCAGTAGCGCAGTGTAACTGCTCCGTCCCAGGTCTGTAAATGTGATTAGTTGGAGATTACATCTATGTGCGTGTGAGAAATGAAACTCCCAGAATTAGAGCCGCATGTTTACAAGAGAGCAGGATGAAGCACCAGAGGGCCTCTGCGACATCCAGAGCAGACCCTGTTCTCTCTAAGGTCACATTTCGCTTTGCTGCGTTGTAGCAAATATCCCACGGACAAAGTCGTGTTCTTTTAACGTGTCCGTAGATTGTAGGTGCGTGTGCGGGCGAGCGAACGAGCTGTCTTCATCTTGGCTGCTATAGATAGCCTGCAAGCCTTTTTAGCCAGCGTCAGCCTTCATCTCCGCGTTACCTGCAATAAGGGGCCGTAGCGCGGTTGCCACGGTAACTTTACGCGCAAGTCTGGCACATCCATTCAGCACAGCAGGGACCGAGGAGTCACATGTCGTCACACTCTTTTTGTTGATGTTTTTTTCTCTTTAACGCCCTCCTCTTTTTGGATTACTTGCTTCGAATGCAACAGCTGAGTTGTTTCTCTTTGTCTAGTTTGAACGTCTCTGTTACACCAGAGAGCAGAGACACACAGCCCGCGGCGCTCGACAGGTTGTTTGGAAACACTGATTAAAAAATGATTGTGAATTTGACGAGGGCCCTATCTGCGGCTCCTGATGCAGCCGTGAGTGCGTTGAAGTGGGTGTCGTACGTGTGGGGCTCGGCCAGCGCCTGATTAGGTGCGTGCAGCGCGAAGATAAGAGGGGATGATAATGCAGGGTTTCACTTCTTAAATCTCAGAAGCGTGCTCCGCGTTGCGGCGCGCAGACGGAACCGCTCGCCTTTTTACTCACTGCGGTGTTTGAGGAAGTGATGCCCTTCCCATCTCATTGTGTGCATGTTGGCCACCAGGTTCCTGTTGTGTTGCGATCCCAGCCACAGTTTTTGGAGAAGCGGAGGGCCGCACCGAGCTGCTGGATGCAGGAAAAGGAGTCGAACCTAAGCTGTGTTCGCAGTACACAACCGTGAAAAAGACGTCTAATGTAGAAAAGGGCAATTGTTCATTTAAACACTTGTTTTATGTAATATGGAAACTTTTTTTTAAAAAGTTGATCAGCTTGGTGGCAAGGTTTTCACCTGCTCGGCCAGATAAGGATGGACGGGGAGGTTAACAAAACAAAAGGAACAACGACAAAAAAACTTCTAAAGTACACTTTTGGAGAACTGCCTCACAAAAAAGGCCATAGACAATTAGTAGATATCTACTTATGATTAGGATTGATGCCAGGGAAGCTTTGTTTTTGTCCTATCCTCCCAAATGTCCTCAGTTTCCACTTTAGTGAGATGAGACAAAAAAATGAGCGATTTGTAACTCCATATAATTTTTGGATTGAAATGAATAACATACGAGGATGGCTTCACTGGAGTAATGACCAGCCTTAGCTGAAGACTGGACTCCACACCCTTGATACCGACCCATGCAGACTATTCCAACTGGAAACAACCCCAAAGCCACTGTATTTGCTCCTGTTTAAACTAAACTTTCACGACGTCAATTGTTTTCATAGTTCACACTTTTCTGGAGATGCTGCCACTGGACGCTAACTTCCCTTGGATGTCCACACCTGACGTCTATTTTTTTGAATGCGGTGATGCTTAATGTCACTCAGAGGGGAGGGGGCCATTGCTGTGATGGACAAGGATTTGGGCTGATCGAAATCGATACAGAGGGATCGATGGATGCGTGGGGCAGCGCCTTTTACCCACTGTCATGTATGGTTCAGGATCTGTGATGCTGTGGGCCGTTTCTTTCTCTTTTTGAAAGGCTTTTTGCAGATTGTTAGAGTGAAATAACAGAATTTTTTTTAGAAAACCTCACCGGACTAATATTTCAATTCGATCATCATTTGATCTTTGAATGTTATGATGATTTAAAACGTATGCCACAAAAAAAAAACAGCAACCAATCATTACTTCTTTAAATACAACAAGGTAAAATTTCCTTAAATATTTCATTATAATATTATGCATTTGCAGTAAAATGTGTGTTTTTATAAGACTTGTTTAAACCCAGACCACTCAGCCTCACACTGCCTCTAATATTAACATGGATGTAACCTGCATTTGATAATCGGTGTGTACGTTTGTAGACTGTCGGGAGTGCTCGTTTCAGTGAGTGAGCGAAACCAATTGAGCTAAAGTGTGCAGCACTTTGTAGCCATTTAATGATTGAACGGTTATGGCTTCCATACGGAGTCAAACGCAGGTGCAGAGTATTGTTGTTGCTTTAATGGTGGGTTTAGAAACAAGGTGCTCAACGGAGAAAACCAAACTCTGTCCTTGATGTTGAAGTCGATTTCATTGCAGGCTGAACATTCGTAGCGATCCAAGAGACGACGACAAAGCCCTCCTCGCGCATCACGCTCGCGCTATTGTTCAATTGTTACCGATCTCCTGACTCAGCAGCATGTCTTAGCCCTCATGGTGAATTTGTCGGTGCCTGCCGCCCACGCAGCAGAGAAGTTTCGGTTTTTGGTTTAGTGTTCCGCCTCTTGGTCAAGTTTGCAGCGGAGGCAGAAGAACATACCACAAATGTCATCAGTGAAACGTCCCAAGTTGAGTTGAGGTTAATCTTTTATGTTGTTTTAGTACAACTTGACTTGGATATGATGTATCATAATGATCAGTTTTACATGTACTTGTAAATGCATAATCTATTTTCTATCAATACACAGTTACATCTTTGAAACCGCATGTTCTCCTGCTGTTCCCTGTATTTTAAAGATTGGCTATGAAAAACAAGCATTTTTTCCCTCTGCTAGCTATGCTGGCATCTTCTGGGCTTCAGCTCATTGAACGTTGATTCTGTCCAATAAAATAAACTCTCGTTGCACATTAACTAAACCTGACCATCGACATCTACTTCAAAGACTTCCAATTCTTGTGCGGAATAATAGAGACATTTTTCTAGCCGTGTGCTTCCAATAAAACTGTTCTTGCTTGTGCGCTAATGGAGTGCACACTTTAGAGTTTTTTATGGTATTTTAGCCTTTCTCTTGTATTTGTGTTTATTTATTCATATTTAATTTAACTATGCCCTGCATCCATACAGCAGTGGACTGATGCGTTGTCTCTGGATAACACGTTTTGAGGATTTTGTTTTGTTTTTTTCCTCTCCAAATAGAAGAAAGTCTTTATATACTTGCTCAGATGAGCATAAACAGACGCCTCACCATTCCTCTTCCTCCACTGGTTTGGAGCAGACATCCGACTTGTCGTCTCTGGCGTCGCAGCGCACGGCCTCATCTATCTGTCTCGGAGTCCTTCGGCTCGCGTTGGAGACTATACTCGGCCGTGTCATGGAAACTCTTGAACTCGGGGCGGCTGATACGCAGCCAGAGACGATACATCACACGCAGACGTGGCCTCAGCGCTCTGTTCTCTCCGTGCTCTCCTCCTTTTTTGCTTTTTCTGCCACTCAACAGCGTTTGTGGTTTTGATCGTTTTGTCCCGTAAGACGCAGCCAGTTCGCCAAATCTCTGCGAGGATGCGTCAGGCAGATGCCAGAACCGGCCAGGTTTTCCATGACCTCCTCCAATTACTGATGACATGGCCATAAGTTGAGATTTTTTTCTCTCTCCTTCTACATTAAATACGTCAAAACTAACAAATCAATAGGATATGCTTTATTGAACGTTCGCGGTTGTCTGTAGGTTATTTAGGACCTCAAACAGAAGCATAAACTGGTACCAGCGGGAGGAAACCGTGGTTATTTCCTGTACAGTTCAGCAACTCTCACTTCTTTAGCTGTTTGAGCATCCAGGAGGCTTTTTTATGCCGTAGAAAAATAAGTTAGAAGGAACGAAAAATATCTAAACCAAAAAACCCGTAATGTCTCTTTTAAGGCAAAAAACCCTAAGACAAACCAACTGATCCCTTAAATACTAACATTAATTATTTATCTTAACACCTTTGGTAACAACTGGCATCAAGTATTTTGCAATAAATGTCCGTTACTGTTTTATATACAGAGGAATATTAGACCCTTCTGTTTAATTTCCTTTTCAGGGCGCATGTAAGTTTGATTTAAGTCTGTACTTTGACTAGGCCGTTCCAGACTACCCCCCAAACTTAACTGGATTTTGAACATAAGATCATGCAGTACTCAGACCTGGGTGTATTTACTGACACTAAACATGTAAAAAAAAGCTTAATAGTGGAAAACCCGTGTTAAAATTTTGCATTTTATTGTTAAAATCTGAAACTAAAACACATCACGGAAAAATCTGTCAGATGACAAACACGTCTTGTGAGTGGCTATGTTTATTCTCGGGGGGGCTTTTCAGATCCTTTTGCGACTGCGACGCATTTCCTGTCGCCTTCGTCGGGGGTTCCTCGAAGATCATGTCCTGACTTGCATCCATGGACTTGTATTCGCACGCCCGCTGCTCCGTGCTAAACATCGCAAACTGTCAGTGTTGCTGAATGCAACACCTTTGTTTCTCTCCTTTTGTCTTGGAAAGTGTTGCGTTAGTTATTTGTTAATGTTGATTAAAACATAATTCAAAATGAGATTATTTAGAGAGGCGTGACCGGTATAGTGAGTTAACCAATTCTTTTTGTGGTGAACTTAAGGAAAAACTTGAGCGACAGGCTTGCATGGGATTCACGTTTGCTTTTCAATAGCGACAGGGAGGGTGAACCCGGTCGAAGATGGGGGGGGGGGGGGGGTCTAAAGGACTCAAAAAAGGGAAGCAACAACGACATTGCTGCCGGTAACGTTGCCTCTGCTATTTATAGAGAAAAGATGAATGTTTAGCTGTGATGTCTGTGCTAACAGATCTGCGGTCATGCTGCTCTCTGGGAGAGGAGGGTCAGAACAAGGGTGTCCGATCAGAGTGGGGCTCGTTCAGGGGGAGCAGCGGATTGAAGCCATACAGCTGTTTCCTCGGCTCTCGGCTGTCGTCGTCTTAACCGTGGCAGACTCGCTCTTCACCCTCTTCATCCCTCAGACGTTATCCGGCGCCCCGGCCTGGAAGAAGCACGCTGTGCAACGTTGTTCTGTTCTCGGAGTGGAAGACGAAAGAATGGGGTCGTCTCCCGCTGCTATCTGATCGGGCTTGTAACTCCTTCTCCATATTAGTAAGCGAGGCCCGTCAGGGCCAGATATGGAAGAATCCAAACAGATCTTCCTGTCACCGTCTCGTTTTTGTTTTTTTGTTTTTTTAAAATCTTTTTATGTTTTTGTTCCTCCACAATAAACGCAGAAACATCTGACTAATAAACCTTCAGCATTTTCTTGGCCTTGTGTGTCTCTTGTTCCACGTGTGTGATCTCTGACCCCTGACCTCTCGGAGCAAACGGCTCCCTGTGTGTTTGTGAGCTTCCAGAACGCTTTTGAGTGCTTGTACGTGCGAAGTTCCTGCTCTCTTTCTCGGCTCGAGGCTAAAAAGCAGGTGTACGGTCTTGACACACTTTGATCGCAGACTCCGATCGTCCGTCCCGTCTTGTTTTTATTTCATTTTCCTTCCTTGGTTGCACCGACTTCATGTTTTTTTTACAGCCGTGAAAGGAGGGCAGTTCCATGTTTGGGGGAAGCGATGCGTGCAGCGCGGTCTCTCGCTGCATCGGCACCCCGCTATCTCATTCTGCCTCGCTTAGTTAGGCAACTTCAAAGTCATATGAATAGTAGGTCAAAGGATGCTGAAGACCGTTCTCTGTTTTCTTGTCTGAAAGTACCTTCTCGCCCGTCGACTTGCAAACGTATTCACACTCCTTGGGCTTGGGTTTTGCCGCTTACGTTTATGAAATTTTACATGTTGGAACCACAATGAGTTGCTCATAATGCAGATGTGTTAAGGAAAAGGATACAATACAAGAAACTGAAAAGTGTGGCATGCTTTCCTATATTATGCCAAGCCTTTATAGGTCCATCTTTTGCCAGAGTTAAAGTTGGGGATCCAGACAATAACGTTTTAAAACCACA
>JAVLVB010000724.1:3377652-3444222 GCA_032876305.1 Orestias chungarensis
GGCATTCACCACCAATAATTCAATGCGTTGCTACATCAGTAGAACTGATGGTGGTGCTCCTTTAATTTCCACATCACGACTGTTTGTTTATTGTCAAACAGCCACATTTGTCCTTATCAGAAGGTAACAGCACAGCTGACTGGTAATGTGCAGCAGCCACAGGAAAAAAAAAAAAATACAGTTCTTCCTAAAACCTGTAATGTTTCAGGTCGGACCATAGTATGGTTTTTAATTACGTTGTTCCTGAAGATTTAAACTATTCTTGCTAAAGTAGCTTTGAGCTAAATCTTTGACTATTTATAACAGGACTTGACTTGCAAGATTAAACTTTTAGGGATTTTTTTGGTGAGTTTTAACTTGGTTAGAAATGTAATCTAAATGTTCAACACATACCTGTTGAATTTTTTTGTTAGTTCTATCTTTGTAAGTTACAGATTTTAAAACACGTCCTGAACTGGACAGTTGTTCTGCGTGGCAGCAGGTCGATTAAGCTGTTTAGTGCTGCGCGTCTCACAAACTCCAAACTCCCCGCGCATGCAAGATCCTGCTCAAGCCTATAAGCTCCTTCTGTTCCACTTTTCTCATATGTGGCAAAGTCAGGCTGTGAAAGTGCTCGTCTGTATGGCGCGCACGAGCCTCCTGGCACAGCGGCGCAGTGTGCAGACATCAACATCATCATGTATTTGACCGATTCCCTTCTCTTGAGCGCACATTTGGACCGACCTGTTGTAACAATTCACTGATATATTTGTATGCATCCACTTGTTGGTGCTGCGGCTTCATTAAACCAGTAAAGTCACTAATTTTAGTTTTAGGAAATTATTTGGCTTCTGCTTGTGTTTCCGTCCAGAGAGCCGAGCAGGCTTTGCCGCAGCTGAGAGCGATGAGTGATCTCCTGCGTTAAAGCTCGATGGTATGGGAATGATGGACCTCCCTAATGGCCAATCAAGCATCTCCAACACTGCTGCAACAGCCTCTGAGGTAAGGCCATCCCCCCCAACATATCATCTAATCCATGCACTTCATGCGCCGATACTTCTTTATACTTTATTATTAAAAATAATAAAAACTAACAATTTTTTGTCCATTAAATGGATAAGGAACACGTATGTTATCACATGCACAGTCATTAATATAAAGAATAAAGGTTAGAAATGTGCCTTAAATATTAGCCTGGGAAAAGCTCTTCATGTTTTAACTTTCTTTTGTCTTTTTTTTTCTCTGGACAGAAGAGCAGCAGCTCAGAGTCTCTCAGTGATAGGACCTCTTCCGAGCTGAAGAAGAGTTTCGATGCCGTTGTGTTCGACGTGTTGAAGGTCACACCCGAGGAGTACGCGGTGAGTCCGGTTCTAAACGTCGGCAGCTGTCGTCCGGTTAAACAGTCCGTAAAAGTGTTTAAAAGCAGACTGTTCAGTGAGTTTCGGTGAGAACTGAGACTGGAGGAGTGATATAAAAGGAAATGAGGTCTGGATCAGTAATAATTAATGATGTTTGACGGAGCCAAGCCGGCACCGAAGGAATTCCCCGGCTGCCACTGCACAGACTTTTTTCAATGGTGTCTCTAAACAAACCTCAGAGTCGTGTCTGTTATACAATGGCTTCCTTCTGCGATTCCCAATTCCCTTTATTATAATTCAAATCTTTTTCTTGATCTCTCGTTAACTCTTCAGGGTACATGGACGCAGATGCAAATGTTTCTTAGTGTGCCTACTTTAGGATTACGTAGTGGACGGACCGCCTTTCCCTAAGTCTCAGTTTTAACTTGTGTTTTAAGTGAGTGTTGTGAACTAAATGACAGATTGTAAAATTGGGCAAAAATATCTTAATCGTGATTTCTTCAGAATATCCCGGTAATTGTAAAAATCGGCTAATCCATGAACTTTGTGCTTGCAAAGGAAAATATAAATTGCTATCATCATTTTATCTGAGGCGCAACTTTCTGCTAGAGCCTTTTTAAAATAATATTATAAATACGATAAACTGCCATAATTATAACTCGCAATCAAAGTTTTGTTTTTTTCATTTTCCTGCAATTATTTGATAAAACTGTTTTTTTTATAAATTTTTACATACATTTTAAATATTTACATCATATATTGGCATTTTAAGTCATAAGATGAATATATTACACCTTCACTGTTTTGCTTTCATTTCTAGCTCTGCCATTTTATAACCACAAGATGGCAGCCTAATCTTCTTTTTTGTTTTAAATTCTCTGTCCTGAAGATTAAAAGTAGTTGTTACAGTACTTGAGGTTCTAAAAGTAAATACACATGATAGTAAAATGGTGTGTAGTTTGTATAAATTCATTGTTTGACAAAGCAGCATACGAAAAAAAAACACCAAACCATTTCGTTTTGAATGTAAGTCTGTTATTAACAATTATTCTGACCTGCTGTTATTGGATTGTTGTGGGAGGAAGCTTTGTGACTTTACGCCAATCTAACAGCCGCTGTGTTGTCTCTCCTTCAGGGCCAGATTACCCTCATGGATGCTCCTGTGTTCAAAGCCATCCAGCCAGACGTGAGTCACCAAACAATATGAAGTGATGACAGCTGTTCTGACAGCATTAAGTTAATACGGTGCTTTTTACATGAGTTAACCTGTCAGAAGAGAACGTTTTAAACCTAGGATGGTGCTAGAGTTGTTGCATAAAGGAGCCAATTTATTTTTCACAGCTAGAGACTTGGAGCGTGTGGTTATCTAACATGATCTTTACAATAATCTTTGATAATTTATTGGTCTAATCTTGAAATTCTCGCAGGGATTATACCTTAAGAAGGCAGATCGCTACTCTGATTCGTATGTAACATTAGTTATTTTAGGAATTCCACATATTTTGTTCTGACAATCTCGCCACCAGAAGGTTAAACGTCTGCGACCGTAGGTCCAAAAAAAACACATCTTCGGATGCTGAGTCGGCATTAGTCCTTCCAAAACCACAGTGAGTTATGCTTGCGTCAGAAGATTATGAACAGGCTTTAAACACCGTTAAGGACTCATGAACCCACATTCACTGTAAAAGTGTTCATCCTCCTCCCATTTGAACTTTTGTACAGCACGTCCAGCCACTTATAGTATTTCATTAGGATCGGATGTGATAGACAAAGTGGAGCATAGCTTTGAATTTCAATTTGAATCAGTGAATTTTCCGAGTAGAGTTTTAAATGCTCCCGTTTACTGACTCTTATCTTACCTTCAGCACTGAATGCGTATCTTTATATGCAGACGCAAACATGAAGCTGACAATACCTCATTGAAAAGGCTGGACCGCCTTGAAAAGCCTGGACAAATGTGGCATTAGTTTTTGTTGTACTGGGGAACGAACAAGATTTTTCTAACTTTTTCTTCTTTCAGGACAAAAGTTTATTCAGTTTTTTAATGTTCATCTATATTATTTTTAATGGTTTATCTTGGATTTGACTCCTAAAATATAACATTTTAACTTTTACAGACATCTTTAAACTCCAAATTTCCAAGCAAAGCACTAAAAATGTGCTTTGTATTGTTGTAGCTGTAACTTTGGTTAAGGTAACTTGAAAGTACATAATAGCAATGCTATTAAAATTTGCAGGAAATGTCTGCAAATGTTGGGACTTATTCATATTGTTGTTTTTTTTATCAGAAACGTCTGATACAATCAGTTCTAAATAAACCAAAAATGACAGCTTTTGGTGATCTTCAGCTCAGGAATTTGCATGTTCTTCCTTTCTCCAAAATCTCCTGCTGTCCCACTTGCTTTCAGCCTTTATCTGTAACCAGAGTTCCCGCTCTGCGGTACATGTCACAGTTTTGCAGATTAAGGCCGTCTCACCTGTTGTTGGTATTTAGCACATCGAGAGTCGCCGTGATCTAATGCACCTCCTCTTTGAGCTACCGGGGCCTGACAGCATGCATGGATTATCAGGCTTTAAAGTTTACCACGGAAGCCTTATAAACACAGCATGCCCACAACAGCTAAGTGTGACGCTGCAAGGTCTGAACCCTGTGAATGCATGTGTGCAGCTCCTGCTTTCATTCATCTTCTTCAGTTTTTTTTTTCATTAGAGAAAAAGTTAAAAGCTCGTGCACACTCATTTTTTTCTAGCTTGTTCAGTTGGTAATGATGAAAAATGAAAATAAAGCCTGAGTGAACTGGAGCTAATGTGGATATTTACGTAGGCTTTTGATCTGGGTTGGTGGTTTGATAAGGCAGTGAGTGTAGCAGAGGAGCAAAGTGTACACTCTTCCGAGTGAACCAGCAGGATCCTGGCGGTGGCTCTCTGTGGCCTTGCTGTGCTTTTGTCTCGATGAGCAAAGCTGCGCTTCTATGGCTAAAGAGAACTCGGCGTGAGTTTCCACTGCTGCCTTCCTTGTGGCTCCGTTGCGAACGCACAATGGGGAAAACAGGCGTGCACGTGTCTTCAGGCACGCCTGCCGTTTCACTTCGTTCACAGCCCAGAATAGGAAAATATTAAATAACTCAACTCAACTGCAGTTATGACATTTTTTTTTTTTCTTGACATCCAGCGCATTTTTAGAGAGAGTAAAAATGCTAACTCATACAGTTTGTATACCGCTTAAACTTTTTTAACACTGGGAATCGTTGCAACCACAAAGTTTAGTGATTTTTTTTTTTACTGTGTGTTCCCCTGATGGATCATAACATTGGAATACAAAAAGGAAGGCAAGGCTTCAAATTTACGAACTGAACACTCTTCAGAAACAAGAATTAATAGCTTTCTTCTTATGGCACACAAAGACAAAACAATACTGTCAGTCTTAAATAGTTGTATATCCTTTATACAACTTCAAACTAGCTTGCTGCTCCTTGATTGTATGGTTGTTTGATGCACGGGTGAGCACAGGGTTAATTGACAAGTCAGTAAGCAACGTGCTGATTGGCTATTCACTCAGGCATCAAAACCTGGTCAAAATTCGCACGTGTAACTTGAGTTTTGTAGCCTTGTAACTTCAGGGTCACACTTGAAGGTGAGAAATTTGTGTTCATCGGATTTAGTTTTACAAACCCACAAAATCGTTTTACAAGTTCGAAACTTTGTTACACATGCACAATTTCTTTCTACAAGTACGACATTTTTTTTCACAAATACACTTTTTTTTTTTTTACAACTTCAATCATTATTATTTTTTTTATAAAGCCATCTTATTTTTAGAGTAATTCCCTGTAGAAGAGGGATGAAACAAGGCTGCGGTTGCTGTTGTTTCCATGATGCCGTATGATGTAACTCTCGTTTTGGTTCTTAGCTTTAAGGGAGTTTGTCTTCGGTCAGATATGTCCAAGAGATTTTTTATTGCTTTTATAAACCCTTAACAAATCCAGATGTAGTTTCCAGGGTGGATTTTTAATATTAAACCGGTAATGTGCATTAAAATGAACAATGGGGGAATCAACATTAATACGTTTCTTTCCTCGTGTTTGTTTGACCCTCGCTAGAGCTGATCAGTAGTGATGACAACAAGGAGGAATGCCTTTGCAGAATCTCTGCTACAGTAGCAGTGTTGATTTGCTTCTATTAAACTGCCCCGAATAATCCAGACCACACTGCGGTACAGCGGACAATGATAATAGCTTAGATGTTCCATCGCTGGCATGAAGCAGATGCACGCAGAAGAACCTGGAAGGTCCAGCCCAACACAAGAAATTTCAATCTTCTTTTCATGATGGCATTAAAACAGCAACAGTTACCATAAAGTGCTTATGGTCACTTGCTATGAGTCTTTTAGGGCAGTTTTGTTCCACCCTTTTGGGAGATTTTTTATTAAAAGACCCTTTTAAGGTAATATAAGTAAATCTCAATTAGAGTTTAGCCCAGACTTTGTCAAACAAAACACTTGACATTTACCGACAAGTGTGATGTCGCCAAGATGTGTTTGGGTAACTGTGAGACAAATCTTTGTCTTCTTCTCAGTCAGCAGCGGTTTTGACCTTTGAGCTCGCCCACAGATGCCCTTTTTGACCGGTCTCTTTCTTACTGCTGACTGATGAACACTGAACTCAAATCTAGTGTGGTTCGATGTTTTTCTGAGGTCTTTCAGAGCTCACATACGAATCGTTGAGTAATTGAAGTCGGCCAGCCACTCTTTTGCAGGTTTACAGTCGTTTCATGTTTTCTACATTTGTGGATAACGACTCTCACAGTGGTTTCCTGAAGGCCATTAGGGGATTTTGTTCCCTAAATTTCTTCAGCTTTGCCTAGTTTTAAGTCATTTTCCTGCTTTCATAGAAGTATAAATAAAAATATTATGGCCTCATAATAAGAATTTGGTCAATTATATGTTTTTTGTTCCAACAGAAAAGCAAACATTTTGTGTCTTTAAGCCAAATAGATAAAGTACGTATAATAGAGGATCTGAAGCGTTAAATCTGACCGCAAACACCAAGGCCAGAATAAATCTGTAAAGCGGCAGAGACTTTATCTCAGGCTTGGCTTGAAGTCCTGCCAACACGTTTGGACAGGAAGCAAACATCGTGTTTCTTATGATGTAGTGAATTGTACATCCTGTACTTTGAGAGGCCCGTGGCTCTTTCGATGCAAGATTTGCTTGAAGGGAAGCATCCTCAAAACACTCGGCAGACACGGCAAGCGAACTCAAAAGCAATTCGGGAGAGCCACTTCCACTTGAGCGAGATGTATCAGTGGCCGGCTGTGTGGCGAAAACCATTTATCCCAAACCGGGGGATTCAATTTCCGGTAGAATCGATGGGAGCAGCAGACGGTACTTTTTGGGACGTAGAATAATCTTCAGTGCAGAACAGCATGTTGTTTAATTTACGCATCCCCAATGAATGGCCGTTATGTTGCTTGGCTGTTGGTTAGCAAAGTGAAATGCCACTATAATGGCATACGATAACATGGATCACGGGGAGGAGGGAGAGGAATGTACGCAAGGGAAAGAAAATCTTTCCTTCTCATCTGAATTTACGAAGGGACGCTTACTGGTGGGTTGAAGCCTCGGCGGCCTCGGTTAGATGAGCTGTGCTTTCTTTTTATCGCGGACAGAGGAGGAGTTGAAGTGATGTGTTAAATGAAAGGCATAAAAGAGGTTCGATACAAGAAATAAACTATGGAAACCATTCTTTCTGTTTCTCCAGTTTTGCAATCAGACACGCTGCTGACAATCTGCAGCTGGATGTATATGAAATAGTGGCTGAGAGGGAAAATAAAAAAGAATATTAAAAAATAGAGTGCCTGAGTGATGGAGAGGGGCTTCAAGGGAGCGCTGCCTTTTTGTTTTTAACACAAGAGTCATGGCAACAGCCAAGCTGAGTGATTTGGCGGCTTTGGCCGACAATCTTTGTTCCAGATCTCAGGGAAACAGCAGTCGGGTTGCATTTTACATACCGCTGCGAAGTATGCGACTTCCCTCACGTGTCTGAACACACAGCAGATCTCCTCTGAACACGCTGCAGGTCACGGAAAATGATGACCCGTAGTGGGAGGAAGAGAAGGCTTCATTTACGAGAATCTGGTTTAGACACTGGATCAGATCAGAAGGACATCATCTCTTTCAAAATATTTCATTTAGTTCTCATCTAAAGAGAACAGTTTTAGTAAATTATACAATTATTTTTCGAGCTTTATTTACCCAAAAAAGCATTGATGCTGCCCCTCTGTCGCTGGTGTGTTATAACCCAAACGTTCTAACTGTAAAACCTGAAAGATGATGCATTAGGACTAAAGGTGGCAAAAAAAGATCTATAAGGAAATTAGCAAACATGGCAAAAGCTGCAAATGTAGCTTCCAGTGTGCTTCTTGAAAATGTTCAGCCCCTTCTTCTACGGTCTGTATCGAGTGTCTTGAACCTCCCCTCTTTTGGGAACGATCACTTGCCAGATGCGATTTGAACCGCTCGCTAACGTTTCGCCGGGTCGCCTGTAACGACCCAGCTTGACGGGGATTACGGCAAATTACATGACCTGTAAACAATTAGCTCACTCAAAAAGACCTCTCACCAGTGAGGCTTTAAAAATATAGAGCCTCCGTTGCTACCCATACCTTAATCGTTTATTGATTTCTGAGGTGTTATATACGTTTTAAAGCTAATCATGACTGAGGGGTGGGGGGTGGGGGGGGTGCACAGAGTGAAAGGGATCATATACACAGATTAAAAATCAATATTCAAATAGAAAGAAGTATACAAACAAACAATAATAAAAACAAACAAAACAACGGATCCCAAAAACTAACTGCTACTAGATTGCTCCTGAAGCATCCTTGGGAAACCGCGAAATGGCAATGAATCAAACCTGTGGAGATATAATTTGCGGAAAACAGAGCAAAGACAGCAAAGTATGCGGCATATAACACAAATAAATAAATAAATGAATATGAAGCAAACTTGATATTAATTAACAGATCGGCACAGTTAAAGTGTTGTGATATCTATAGTGTGTGATTGCGCGTGAGCGTGCAGAAATTGTGATGTAGGTCTTACATAAATTATGCTCAGCCACGGGTACAGAGGGCCACTGCCACCCCCCCTCCCAGAGCCCAGAGGGAGCACAAGGTCCACGACACCTGGGCCACGCAAGAGCACAGAGATCAGACAGCCCACCACAGGGACACATGTTCTAATATCAAGCAGCCTTGCCTGTAGGTGTAAAGGAAGAACAACCTAATGTGTGGAATCATCATCACTGGAAGTCTCCATCCATCTATTCATTAAATCTCTTTTTGTTTTTTTACTTCTACCTGAGTCTTTTTTTTTCACTAAGCTATAGCTTCCTCCATAAAGAATGTTTGGTGTGACCTTTTTTTAGTTCAAGAAATAAATATTGTTGATTAATTTTAGCCTCTAGCTGATTTCTTAGTAGTACGTCATCCTTCCTCAGCACTAAAGTTTTTATTATAATTCCAAAGGTGGAGCAGTTGATAAAAAGTGTGAACGAATTAACCTATGAAGTCCCAACCCTGATTTGCCATAAGGCTGAGGTTTGCTGTTACAGCTCACTGTTTTTCGCTATCAAATCCTAATTTGTAGCTACGTTTATGTTGACGAAAGCCAAGGCTGAAAAGATATCAACCTCTCCAGAAGTAGAGAATACAGAAAGATGCTCTAATTGAAAGTTTTCCTTTTGTTCTCTTGGTCGAGACGCTGAGAAACTTGTTGTGCGAACTATTTCTGGTTACACCAAAAAGACTTAAGGTCGGTTAAACAGCGGCTCAGAGGTCACATCAAACCACCAATAGCGTTCGCATCTGGCTGTCAGCGTGCCTACAGCTGTTCACACGTGTGTCAAGTTGATAGGTGATGGATCCTCCTAAGTCTGCAGATGTTGTTTGGACAGTGATTGCTACGCAACAAAAAAACAAGAAGAAACCCCCTGCTACACTCCGGCCTGTCAGCGCCGCGCTCTGAACGCATTCATCACCGTGAAAGTGGGGGAAAATAATGCTCTGGCACAAGAGAGGGAGACCAAAAAACCCACAGTGACAATTTTTTCATTGTCCAAAAGGATGCCTTCCACCGCTGTTGAAGTAATTTCTCCATTATGTTCAACTTCTTCTTAGAGCGTGACCCGACAATAATGAGGAGAGTATTCCTTAACACATTCTCTGTTGTACTGGGAACAGAAACAAAGAAAAAAACGTGGGAGAACAGATGCACGAAGGAGGGATTTTTGTTCCACGGTTCCGCTAAAAGTTTCCTTTAGTTCTGTTAATTTCATGTGTATTCAGATGTTGAACAAAAGTAAATAAGCCCAAGTTTAGAGGATTTTGCAAGGTTCCCGTCTTCAACGCAAAAGTGAAAACAAATCCTATTCTGCATGTCATATGTATGTGATCACCACCTTTCCACCTCTTTAATTGAATCAATGTATCTTTTCCTGACTGAGTGGGTTCTCGCTTGAAAGGGTTTTTAAACTTTAAAAACTTGTACTTCTCTGCTTTCCTTATCTTTTCCACCTTCCGATGTTTTTCCTGGCTTGCAGATCTGCCGGGGGCTAAATGCGTAGACCAATAAATTAATCGGTCCAGGATTCCTCCATCTCACTTCATCCTAAAGCTCTAATCAGGTGAAACAGGAACAGCTCGGATCGTTTTTCACGGCGGCCCTTCCTGTCATCCCCTCTAAATCTTATCCTTGCTATATCTTTCTTTATTGCAACAAACATTTTTTTTTTCCCAGGCTCAGTTTTTACCCCTTCTCAACTTACTTTTTTTTTTTTTTTTTTAGCAGCGCTTCCTGTCTTGGCCCTTGGCCTCAAAGTTGGGCTCCCAGGGGTCCCAACACAGCTTTCCACTTACATAGCAGACATAAAACCAAGGGGGATTCTTGTGGCATCTCACATGAGCTCATCGAAATTTGTGGCTCCGCTGCAGCTGGCGCTGCCTTCACTTTCTTCACATTTGTGTGTAATTGTTAGGGTTGTGAATATCCTTCATCTCAGTGTCTCTGTTTGGTTGCATTTATTATTATTTTTTGCCTCATTAAATCTTTTTTGTAGATAATTGCGTATTTTTGTCCCAGTTTGGGGATCAGTTTCTTTGACAGCCTCCATGTTAATTACACTCCAGCAAAAGTGTTGATGAATGCAGCTTCGCTTGGTCCTACGGGACTCTCTTAAAAGAAAAACTCTGCTCAGCTCAAGCAGCACAAGGAAATGACCGGCTGTCTGTGGTTTAGCAGAGCAAGATATTTTACTGCACAGTTTTACTGCAGCGTTTAAAACCTTTTTGCCTCGTTTCCAGGGGTTTTGTTTGGACTGTGCGTGGAAAAAAAAAATCTGTTATTTCAAGCCTGAATTTATATCCCATTGTCTGAGAGTTTCCTTCCTTCTTATCTTAATTGCCTATTGTCCCTTCTTCTTTTCCTTCTTGTATTGTAAGACATTTACTTCTATCCTTGTGTCCTTCCTTCCTTCCTTTGACGACTGTCTGTCATGTGGCGTTCCTTACTCCCATCCTTCCTTGTGTCCAACATCCTTCTTTTTATCCATTCATTGTGTTCATTTGACATTCTTTTAACAAAATAAATGTGTTACCTTCGTTTTTCGGCATTAAAGTGTAACCAGAAGTTGGATATTTTTTATCATATTAACACATATTAACCCAAGGTGCCAATAAATGTGACGAATGCAGGTCAGTGCTTTTGCTGTGTGACTACCTGCCTGGGTGGCAAAGCAAAGAGTGGAGCGGTTGGGCACAAAGAACCAAACCAGCCTGCTTCTAAATATAGGAGCTCTTTGTTTTATGAATTGAAGTGTTTAGAATAAAGGGGTGGGTTAACTTTTGAGAAATCCACCGTGAAACATCTGAAATTTGCCTCATGGTTTGAACTCCATCCGAATTAAAGTCCAGCACATGTAAACAAACCTGCGATGCTTAACACCAAAAAATCATTATCAAAAGATGCTCTCGACAGAGATTCAGTTTTATGGCCTTTTTTCTCCTTTTCCCATGTCTTCATTCTCAACCATTAAACATAGACTCGAGGCTTGACCTCACCCACGCATGAACGTCTGCTCTCAACATCTGTATTTGATAGGCTGTCTCTTTGCCTGTGAAAAGTGCGGCTGAATGAACACAGACCTCTTTAAAAAAAAAAAGTAGTAACCCTGATACAGTCCAGCTCAGCGAGCTCTGAGAAGTCTCCTGGACGCTGTTGCTTCCAGACGACAGGGGTAGCTGTGTGGGGGAGCTGCAGCCCTGATTCAGCTGTTTTAGATTGAATCCCTAATGGGTTGGAAAAATGTTTAGGAGGAGGAATTACAGAAAGTTTCCCCCAACCGTTGTGTTACTGTCCTTGGCCTCTTGGACATCCTGCAAAGGACCCAAGGAGGAACTGGGACTGCATGTGTGGTCTCCACCTTTACCTCAAGTCCTGACAGAGGTCCAACCGGGGACAGAAACGGAAACAAACAAATGTTTGCCTGTCGACAGAACTTTCTGAGTTCAGCTTCCAGAGTCACAACTCTTGCCTTTAATCAGGTTTACTGAAAACAGCCTTTCTGCTGCTGCTTCCACAGCTGCAGGTACTTAGTATCAGCAGTTAGGTCATTTAGCAAAGTTTGAATAGGAATCAACAAATAAAAGGTCACAATAGCTGAGACATTCTCCATTCACAGCTCATATGTGAGGCGGAGTATGTCTCCAGGGGTTGTAAGCCCATCACATGACAAGTTTCCTCTCCACAATTGTCTGCCGTTCTTGCTAATTGGATTGCTTCAAATATGGCAAACTAGCATTTTTGTGAGCAATGAGAAAACGTCGAGACTTTCCTTCAGCCAGCTGACTGGGTTTGTGCAGCAATTAATGTTGGAGAGGACGGGCAGCACTGCCTACTCTGGGTACGACGGCACTTTTTCTGCCATCCAAATAAAGGTCTTTGACCTAAAGATACCACATGATAAAACATGTTAGCTTTTGCAAAATTGGAACTTTTCATAACCTCAGAGGAGCTCGAAGGGTTTACCCAACTTACGCCTAAATTTGAAAGCACCGATTTATACTGATTTATATGTATATACCTTTTCTTCTATGTATAATAAATATATAACTTATTTTTATATACTAATTTTGAAAACTGTGAATCGATTAGATCACCTGGTCGGTGGGTTCTTTAATGCACTCAGTTACTGTAAGCCTTGTGACAAAGTAATAAGAGACGAGTCGCTTTGTCTAATGTTTGCCGTATATATTTAAAACGGAAATGTTCCTGGATGTCCTTGCCTGTTTGTTTTTGCTGTCACTCTTGAATCCCTCTGAGTCTTTGACTAAATCCTGTCTTCACTCATTTGTTCCTTCTCCTCCTCCTCATCTGCTTTCCTCCGCTAATGTGTCTTCTTTCCATCTCCCACAGCAGATCTTCCAAATACGCTGTGAAATACATTAGTGAAATGATGCACGTTCTGTTTGTGTCTGTACCTAATCTACATTTCACTCATTGTTTGCAGGAGCTGTCTAGCTGCGGCTGGAACAAGAAGGAGAAACACAGCTCTGCTCCAAATGTTGTGGCCTTCACACGCAGGTTCAATCAGGTGAGACTCCCAACATCCTTTGCGCTTGCGTACATTTTGAGTCCAAAGGAAAAAGCGTCCTCCTGTGGTCTTGGAGATTTATGAGACTTGGCCATTGAGGTTTAAAGAGACGACGGCTCATCTTTTCATCGTGCCCTCCGTCTCAATCCTCCTGGTCTCGAATCATCACCCCAGTTCTCCCAGAGGTGCTTGATTTTAAAGCTGTGTTTATCATGGAAGCTCCTAACGATCGCTGGGTCTGCTCCTCGCCAGTGAAATGGTTTCACATATATCAGAAGTACTCCCTAGGGAGAAGCCTGTCTTAAGGTAGCCAGATTCAAACCGTCAGCTGTTCGCTTTCATACAGTGGCTTGAATGTATTTTATTGGGCATTTATGTGGATTTTCAGCATATAATAGTGCATCACTTTTTCTTTTTTTTAATTACATTTTGATTTATGTGTTATCTAATCTTTTCTAAAAAAAATGTAATCTCATTTGAAGAGATGAGAGGATCTTTTCAGTAGAAAAATGTCAATGGAAAATCCCATTGAAAATGACAGCCAATCAAAAACGACCATTGGTGAAAAATAACTGCCTGTCAATTCGGAAATAAAATTTACGTGACGACGTATATCACTAATGTCCCCGCCCACCCGACCCGTATAATGCGCGCTCATGTTTGAATTTGCGCATGCGCAGATTGTTGTTTAGGAAGTAAAACGGGACGGACGAGACGTATCATTCACCACTGAAGAGAGGTTCTCCCCGTACGGCAGCGTAAATGGAAGCTCGCAAGAGAAAAAAGAAAGACTGCTGCAGAGATGAACAAAACACGAGTTTGACTCTGAGATTACTGCTTTGTGCGGTGGGGATTGAAAGCGGAAAAGGGATTCAAAACCGACCAACTCATCACGGAGTTTCTGCTTGACAGATATGTGCTTATACCTGCTCATTTGGAAGGATTTGTGTTGATTTGACACAAGTGTTGTTAACGCTACGCAGGGTCGGTCAGAAAACGCTAGCTGTGCAGCCTTTATGTGGAATTACTACCCAATGGCGTGATTATTTAGGACTGATAATCATTAATTACCGTCAAATGTTGTACAAGCGTTTTCCTAAACAAATAACCTTTTGGTAGCTAATTAATTGCTGTAAAAGCAATCAATTCTGTAATAAGTCCCATGCGGCGCCAGAGGCTGTGGTCCCGCAGATGTAAACAGACTGCATGTGCTGAGGACGTGTGCACTCCTGATATCAGGGGGGGTTACTGGAGATGAGGTGCGCATTGCGAAAATGAGAATGAGCTGAAGATCCTCTCCTATACCTTTTAAATTTACAAATGAACGATGCTCTTTTCAAGACCTCCTTGGTTGTTAGGAGAACATTAGGCAACAAACAGCGTTGAGGAGACCACAGCAGAAGTGTCAGACAAACATTCACAGCTGGTTCAAGCTAAAAAACAATATCCAAAGCTCTGTTTAGTCTAACCAGGAAATGGGAAGAAAAAAAGCCACAAAGGCGGCACGGTAAACAAATGGAAGAAAGCGTCTGTTAGGTTAAACGCCAATCTCTGCTTACATTCAAATGCTACTTATGATGGAGAACTGCAGCTGCTCATCACTAATAACACACTATAAATAAGGTAAAAAACTGTGATGGCAGCATCATGCTTTGGTGAGTGTTACAAAGATGGATGGAGATGAAAACAGGGTAATCATACATTATTTTTTTTTTAAACTGTTTAATCCTGGAAAAAATAAATAAATAATAGAGACAAGAATAGAGCCAGTACCGGTAGTGATTAACACTGACATCTGGATTTAAAGCGAAATAAGTATCAGTTGTAAAAGATTTTATCTAGTCTGACTTAGTTTGAGATATTTGCCAGTATTTAAAGTTTGTTCCTCAAAGTATTGACAATAAGGGACAATAATATAATTGCAAATTAATTATTAAAGACTCAAATATCCGGTATTGTAATCATGCAAAATGTTTTTGGGTGTGAATATGTTTTGCAAGGTAATTTAAGCAGATTCTTGTGAAAATGTTGAAGAATCTTCCTGGTGACGTCTATAGGAAGCTGTGCGTAAATATTCAAGTGTTATTCGTCCCCTTTAATCCACTTCCTCTGTTTTTGCCAATCTTTTCCGAGACCGACTTCACCCACCACGGATATAAAACCTGAGCCAAGAAGAATGTGTTTCTGTGGAAATGTCTTCATGTATGGCAGATCTCAAACGGTGATTCAGGATGTTTGCAGCACGCATTCGGCTGCTGCGAGCCAAGGAAAATGAGCTTTCTGGATAAACTGTCTCAGCCTGCCCAGCCAGAGTCCCAGAAAGCCCCCTTACATATTCACTGAGGCCATGGTTTTTTAGTTTTATTGTAAGTTTTGTTGACTCACTACTTTTAGGAACCAATTTGCCAGCAACTTTAAACCACTATGATGAATTTTTATGTAACCTGTTCTGTATAGTTTCTTCAGGCGTTCATATTTACGACCAAACGAGGACACCAGTTTTAACTTCTCAGTTTGTTTTATACATTTTTAACAGTCCCCAGGCAAGTTCGAATTACAGTTTTCAGCTACAAGATTTTCATATTTATCAGCTTTTTCCATTAGACCAGTGAAATAGTTGATCTGCAGCTGATAGTTCTGTGTTGGCCTTGGCTGTTCTACCTTATTTAGGATTATTTAAACCCTGGGAGCTCCATCTACAGGACTGGATTTGCTTATGTATGCAGCACTTAAGAAATGAGACAATGATCAATGTTTCCAACTCCATAAAATTTGGTATATACAATATGCAATTTAATTAAATAATAAAAATGACTAAGTAAGTCATAGATTAAAAAGACTGAAAACCGATAAGTTGTGACTAATAAAACCAAGTTCGCCTTTGAAATTTTTCTGTCCCTTTTTGCTGTCAGTTTAACTCCACACATATTAAATCCAACTGTTTGCATATAGCATAAGTATTTACCAGAAGGTTTCTGGGTGCCTCTCTGGTTTCAAGAAGTCAGCTTTGTTACAGTCCAGAGCGCTCTCACCGAGTCTGCCTTCTGTGGAGCACAGCTGTCACAAGTGAGCTCGTTTCTGATCACTCTTTTTGTGACACCTTAATAAGGTCCGTTGGTAAAATGCTTTTTGGAGACGTGTTGGTGGGATGATTTTAAGTTAGAGAACTGAGAACAGCTCCAGTTGTTGTGCTCTTCTCTTTTAATACCTTCATTCTTAAGTATATTTGTAGATGTAATAAAGAGTTTCTAAACACAGTCTGAAAAAGATTTTTATTATATTCTGGTTTTAAAAAGTAAAATAAGAATATCTAGAAATAATTGTTTCCAGATGCTTTCTTCCAATCTCCGTTATTTCCCTTTTGTTTCTCTCCGACCCAGGTCAGTCCACCTCTGTTTCACTTTAACAACCACACAGTTGACCAAAATGCTGCAAAGAAACAATTAAAAATATATAAATAAACATTAAAAACAAAAAACTCACAACAGTAAATCCTCCAACGGATATGGGTCAGCCATGCACAAATGTGAAATCACCCGTCAGGCCGAGCGGCAGCATCTGAAAGTAACCTCTGACATCGGCAACCATAAAGGGGCATTACGACAGTTTAAACGAGTGGTATACGCACGGTCTCGCATGTTTCATGCATTTCCCTAACTTCACACATCTGACCTAAATAGCTGTAGATGTTCTCTATTCCTTCTTTCCTTTCCTTTTTATCCTTGTTTTTTTTTTTATCTATCCTTGTTTGTGTCCTTCTTTCCTTCCTTCCTTTCTCCTCTTTTTCTTTCCTAGTGGTTGGTTCTAATGTTTTGTTTTCTTTAGAAATATTTGGTCCGAATGTAAATTATCGTATATATTTCGGACGTTATATTTGGGTATTATATATTACCATAAATAATTGACAACCCTGGAAATTTCAGCATGGAAATGTGAATTTTTACATGAGAAATGTAGGATCCCTATAACATGTGATCTGCCTTCCCACAATGAGGCTTTGACTCCAGCCCTGAACAACGGCGGAGAAATTTGAACCTCCGGTATCTGTTTGGTCGGTGTTATATTCGTTCACAATTCCTATTTTCTTTTCCACATAATAATGAATACATGAAATTAAATGCACACATTTTACTTTTGTTTTAATTCTGTAGGGAATCAAAATTGAAACGGTTTGACTTTGGTATGGTCTTTTTAGTTAAAGATTATAAATGAGGGAATGGACATAAGTTGCTTCTCAACATCTCGGTGAAACAAAGAGGCTGCCGCCAGGAAAATCGAAGCAGCACCCAGCTTGGGTTTGGTGCACATTAATTAGGTCTTTCAAAGACAGCAGCCTGTTTCAAAGGTTCGTTAGCGTCTTCTCCTGATTTAGCAGGTTTTCAAAGGGGTTAGGTTTAAATTTCGACACTGAGAGACTTAAAAGTTTGATTATTTTAATAGAACAGACAAAGATGGTGAAGCAGTATTTTATTTTTTCCAGAACACAATGTCCAGACAGCTGCTGGCCTTTAGTCCTGAACTTAACTTTCTCTTCCTGTTATTCTTCACTCTTCCCTGTTTCTTTTTTCCATTCCCTCCATTCATCCCAAGGGTTTAAACAAGATTGATTGACTGACTTGTTCAACTACATATGTTTAATCAGACTTTTTCTTGCCAGCAGTTTCCCTAAAGAGACAGATTTCCAACATCCTTCACTGTCTGGCCATGTCCTCTGAACAAACACACGTGTGCATGCGGTTTTCTCCTCCTTTACCAGTCGACGTTTCATGGTTCTTAGAGTCCATCTACCAGCTTAAACGGATCAACCAACAAAAGTTGACTTAGATTTTCTAATTAACCTAAACGGGACATTACTGTTAATGATCTGTCCTGCGGTGAAGTTACTTTGCTTTAAAGCAGTTCAAGCCCAGGGCTGTCGTGGCTTGCTGCAACTTTGGCTCAAAGAAGAAGAAATCCAGTGATGGAGATTAATCCCCTTTTTCACATACCAGAAATCCTGGTTTGTAGATGATCACTTCTGATGGTTTCCCCAGTTTGTTGTTGGCAGGTCTTTAGTGTTGCGGTGTGCAATAATCTCTATGGGTATGTGTTTTCTTTTTTTTTTCTCAGACAAGTTTCTGGGTGGTAAGGGAGATCCTCCATGCTCAAACGCTCAAGATCAGAGCCGAAGTGTTGAGTCTGTACATCCGCACTGCCAAGGTACACATGTCCACACACAAGTGTTCGTTAACCAAAATTGTACTAACGTATGTTGTGAGCTGAATTGTCGGCAAATCATGGCAGAAAACGAGAATCATTCTAAATTTAGGTAAGCACTTCTGGTAACTCAACGAACAATCGAGCAAGATATGAGTTTAGTGAAGAATGTGGCCTAATTTCTCGAGTCGCACTACATTTGTCACTTAAGAGTGCTGTCAATTCTTGAGTATGATTGCTTCAAATTTGCTGAGTTCTTAGATTTTAGTATAGTAATAATGGATTAACTGCAACCGGCAGGACCTTTATTACCGTCCAACCATATCTAAATGTCCGCTTGATGTTGTTTAACGCTTCACAGAAACTGTGTGACATGAACAACCTCCATGCCGTCATGGCGGTGGTGTCAGGGTTACAAAGCGCGCCGATCTTCAGGCTAACAAAAACATGGGCAGTGAGTATATTAACCTTAGTTTTCATACATTTGTGGGGTAGATATACATTAATTCCAGGTAAAACTGGGAGTCTAATGGTAATTATTGAATTGTTGAAGCTATTTGAATTTTTCTGCTTGCCCTGATTCCCTGATTTTTATCTTGCTGTTTATTAACCTCACAGTTACTGAGTCGCAAGGATAAGTCTACGTTTGATCGGCTCGACTACCTGATGTCCAAAGAAGACAACTACAAACGTCTGAGGGACTTCATTAGCAGCCAGAGCATGGTGTCTTGCATACCATATCTTGGTAAGTCTAACCAATGGTGTTTCCAACCAAGAACACCATTTCTTTCTTTTCTTCATATAATCTATTGACAAATTTTTCAATCAATCTGACCAACAAATTATCTTCTGACAAACATTTAACCCCAATATGACAAAAGTAAATAAACAGAAGTCTTAATTATTTATTTACTTACAAATAAAGTGTTCAAATGTAAAGTACTTTGAGAATCTTTTTATTAGATTGGGTTAGGGTTACCGTCATTGCCCTTTTTAAAAAAAGTTTTGCTTGGCTTCTTTGAATTGAGATGAGTGAGTGGCGATCATAAATCTGGCATTGCTTTGAGAAGCATCTCTCGTTTCCTTTCAGCAAGAACAAACACATGAATCAGTAAGGAGTGGGGGACAATCTGCCTGTCCCCTATTAAATGTAAAAGCGTTCTTTTGTTTTGGCCGGGCTCTGACATCACACAGGAATCCCTGATGAGCCTTGGAGGGAAATCGCTCGGGTCCATGTGTGTGGTTTTACTGCCGTACTGTTTGTGCTCATTTGGGTTTGATAATGACTTTGATGTTCTTTGCTTCCAAGCAGTTTTTCTTTCTTTCCTTCCTCTTTGGCCATCGGGCCCGTTTCATCACCACCATTGTGATTCGAGCATGCTGACCTAAATATTTGCTAACAGAGGAAGATACAAACCCAACAGTTTTATTGTAACGTAAAGCTGCAGGTGCTCGTTTTCCTCGTTGTGAAGGAGGACAAACATTGAGACAAATGCAAATTTAAGGATGTGAAGTAACACACATGGGCCAGCATAACTGTATGTCTTCATTGTGTGTAAGAGGAAAGAAGACTTTCCGTTTGCTAAGTGTTTGGATGATTTGTGACCAGCTGGTCTGTCGCAGGGTGGAGTCTCTTTGAGTATTAATGTATGAGTGGGTTGCTGTTTCCTTATGTGATGGCTTTTTAGATATATGAAAACATGTGTGCTGTGTGACTGTCTGGCTGTCTTTTGGGATGAAAGGGGCCATGTTGGCCGAGAGGAGGGAAATTGCCATTGGCTTGCTCTGGAATGTTTCCCCCAATCATAAATTCAGTCCGTCACTGGGAGGGATTGGAAACGGCAAAGCTTGTTCCAGTGCTTCTCTGCTAATGCAGACTTCCCCACTGGTTGGGTGACTAAAGCATCGGCAGAGGGACTCCTGTTGTGTTTTTTTTTTTTTTTGCAAATGAGAACCTAATTATTTTGTGTCTTAAATCTAAAATAAATTGAGAATTAATGTTTTGACAACTCTTCAACTTTAGTATTTTTTTTTGCTGCCCAACTGAATGCAAATATTGAATGCTTTTTTACATCAACGACAGACTTATTTGTGCCCTACTAGGGTATTTTAAAATAAATCCACCTTTAAACATGAGAGCATAATCTCGCATTAAAAGAAAATCGGTAAAAAAACATTTGATTTAGGTTCATATATTAGAACATTATTGTTCAAAAAATTCACCCCTATCATTCTAAAATGTACATTAAATTAAATGTATTATTTTTTTTCCATAATAGTTAATGGTTTTCCTTTACCTAAGGTATAAATAAAGCTGTAATTCTTTCAGCCACTTTTTTTATGTTCAAAGTGATGCTAGGCTTTTACACAAGGATAATCCATTGACCTGCCAGCTGGAACTTAAATATAGTCTGATCCAAGGTAAAGACAAAATCCTCTAACCGGAAAGTAATACGTCTTGTGAAGACAGGTGGGAGAAAGAGTTGAGGGTAACCAAGTTTTCAGTTGTATTCTGAATGATGGATTTAACTCTGTCCAGCTTCTTTAGTATTTAAATATAAACCTTTTTTTGTTTTCTTTTTAAATACTTAAAAGATAAAGATCCACGAAGAGGGAATAGCTCCACAGACACAACATCGTTTTTCTTCAATTATTAAATGTAGAAATACATCTTGGCAGGTATATAAACCAAAAACATTCATTTAACTCTCCAGAGAACCATTTGATAGCAGTTTCACTAGTTTACCTGTTTAGTTTTGCAGGTGTTCAAATAGAAGCTGATGAAGCCAATGAGAAACAATGAAAATGCATGGTGTATTTTTTATTGTGCCTTGTTATTATTTTACGGTCCCTGTGTAGATTTATTTCACATAATGATATGCTGATCCATGTTTCTTTTAATATTTGGCATCCGTTAGTGGAGAAAGAACTCGCCGAAGGCCAGAAACATTCACCAGGGCTTCATTGCTGTTTGTTCTGAGTTATGGTTCCTGTGGGACATAGACGGCCGCGTATGGAACAACCAGTGTAATGGAAAACATCGGGATTAAAGAGTTGTTTCAGATCAAAAAAGCCAGCCAACTAAAAGACTAATTTCCCATTTGACTGTTTTGACACATGGATTACGTTTTCAGAGCCAGTAAAGCTGGTTATTGCCAATGTTAGACCCATGCTACTGTAGAGATGTGCAGGATTGGTGGTTTACTTTTAGTTGGACTTTATAAGGCACATTTTGTTGACTATACCTTTTGTTTTTATCATTTTCAAAAGATAAGAAGACTCACCGTCAGTGTCTTTCAGTTGTTTGAGTCTTCTCCAGATGTCTCTGGGTTTACAGTGTCTTCCCTTTTTTCATTACATTTGAATAAATTCCTTTATTGCAGCATTAGTTAACGTCTGCTCTAGTCTACATCTCTTTCTGACATGGTCCAGTTCACGCTGCTTCAATAAGTGTTTATTCTTCCCACATCCTAGAATCAAATTTAAAGCAAAACCTGAAATACCATTTAATTTTTTTGGGTAATTTTTTTATTTTTATTGAATGACTGTAGTTGACATCATATGTTTTCTGACCACTTGTCAACCAGATGTGCACTTCTTATTTTTCCCCTGTGTACATCTTCTCTGAGGTTTCTAATGCACCTCTTCATTGGATAAAAAACATATGAACACTTTTACTGTTACAACAATTGATATAAAGTTGTCAGGGGTGACTACGGTTACTATAAATACACCGATAAATAACAAAGAAAAGCAGATTGGCAACACTGAAAATCTGGCCTGAGTCGAGTCATACCATGTGTGTGTGTATGTATTTTATTTTATTTTAAATTAAACATATAAAGCCAACAATATTTACATACTAAAGCCAGCTCAGTCTTATGCACAATCGACAAGCACGATGAGTTCACTTTCATTTGGCATTATAAAATAAAAAATAAAAAACAGCACAAGGCCAGATAATCTCACAAACATTTAGATATTGATTTGACCAAGAATTATCCTAGGTTAGATTTAGTTTTACACATTTGAACATTTCAAATTAAAATAGGAATTCCTATTGCTTCTTAGTGTAGTGTGTTACACAAATATGTGGTGCGACTTGATGTAAGACGCATTACTTTCAATAAGTCATCATTAGCTGCTCAAAAGAGATCTCATATCTGTCGTAAAATACATTTTTTTTTTATTACATACTCAGTCTGAAACAGAATCAAGTAAGATGTAATAGAGCGATACTAAAAGGGCTCGGGGAGATTGCTGGCCTGTTACTGCCCGACCTCATAGGAGAGCAATTACTTAAGTAAGGCAGGGTAATCAGTCTTCATTTAGCCGACTGTTGGAGTTACATTTTCTTTTACTTTCTTTTACTTGGTTCTGTTGTAATATAGCAGAGATTCCACATTCTGCCTTTTAAACGATTCACTTATGGATAAAGGAGTATCTAGCAAGGACGAACCGCAGTTTCAGTCTATTGGCCGGATCATGAGACGGACACACTTCAGAGAGTAAAACCCGCCCCCATACGCTGCCCAGAAGATCCCGTCTTGAAACTTGCTGCGATAAACTCCACCGCTGTACCAAACTCCGTTTAGATTGGTCTGACCACAAGCATTGTACCACCACCCACCCTTATGGAAGTGTGCACAGTTGCCTAAAAAGAAGAACACATGATCAGGAGAGAAAATCGGTAGGTAGTCAAAGCTTATTTATGTGACGCAACAACCTACCAGTAAATTCGTCCCGGTCACGGTCAAGGGTGGTGAACTGTTTGCCGTTGTTGCTGCTGAAGGAATCCCCAGCATTTCCTTGGTAGGCCCCTAGCCTCAGCTTGTACCCTTCACTCTCAGGCTCCAGGTAAAAGCTGCTATACTCGGCGTACACCTTCTTCCCTGTCCAGTCCTCCAGCTCTACCATAAGCTTATAGTCACCCTGTTTTGCCAAGTTGAAGATATTGTCCAGCCCAAGCCAGTGTTCACCATCTATGTTGCCAAACCCTTTCTGTTGAAAAGAAGGAGTTTGTTTTATTTATCACAGAAAAACATGGCAATAAGCTAATAGTAGGTACTGGGCTTAAAAGGCCACCATGGACAAATACCTTAAACTGTACACCTTAATGAGCCTATCGAAAATTCAGCGTGTAGAGTTTCAATGTAGCTGGTTCTTGTAATCAAGCAACATGAGTTCACATGTGCTTCCGAATGGGACACTAATGTGATCCACGACCCTCCTACTCAGCAAATTAGGTAAATGTCTGAGGTTTTGGCAATTTGACAAAGGACTGATGTAGAGTAACCCATGCAGTCAGAGCTTCTTAGACAAACTTAAGTTTTAGTTTCAAACAGTATTGATTTCAAAACTTGATTTATTTTTGTATTTATTTTTTAGAAGTGAAAAACCTAATTTCCTTTTCTTTCCAAAGAGAAAGCCAGGACCAGTAGCTTTTGATTGATGGTTTTGGTGCAATTTTGCTTGTTAAGTGGAAGGGTAATAGTTTCATCATTATGGCTGCTTTAGGTTTCCTTTCTATGTTTATATCTCAGAGAAAAAAAGGACTGTTGAGAGCTACTGTACCCTCAAAGATCGTTGAGATTCCATTTAATTTTACTCCTGTTTGTCGATGCTTTTCTTGGCTGCAAGCCTAAATCCACCAGTACGACATTACCCCCTCCAGTAGATGCTTTCTAAGAGCCACTAAACTGAAATGTTTAATGTTGGTCACTGACAAAGGGGATTAAGTAAAAACTACTTGAAAATCTTAAACTAAATATGTTTCTAAGAACTTTACCTTGTAGTTCTCCCAGTTCCGAAAGAAGTTGACAGAGCCGTCTTTCCTTTTTTGCAACACCGTCCATCCACCGTTGTCGAGGCTGTGCTCACACCAGGCTTGGATCAGGGTTTCGCTGTTGTCGATCTTAAGCAGGTACATGCCATTGGTGGAATGACCGGCCCGTCGCACCTGGTAACAGTCTTTTAAAGGTCCTGGGTTTGGGAGACGTCAAAAAAAGGAGTTCTTTAGTCAAAGTCAGTATTTGGTTTGAAACAAATCCTCATTGGGTGCATAGGAGACAAGGAATAGAATGCTGGCTTGCTGTGATTTTTGGTGTGTTCACTTTGAACTCTAGACTCATATTTTCCATGTTCTCAGATCGAAACGCAATTAGCATAGCAGCGATGTAGGTTGTGAGGTTACTTTTACATTTACGTTTATGCATTTAGTGGACATTTTTATCCAAAGCGACAAACAAAAAGAGTTAAACATTAAACTACAACACAGTTTGCAAATTATAAGTTACCTGCACTATATTGGAAGTAATACAGTATTTATTATTTAGGGAAACATATACAAGTAAATATTGGTTATCTGCTGTAAAAGCAGAGATGATATTGAATATCAGTTTGGGTTTATTTTTTATTTCTGTGTATCCCTAGTTCAAATGCTTCAAACACAGAGACAAATGTGACTTGCATCACTAATAAGAGTTACCACAAAAACGATAAAAAAAACGCTGACTGTCTCAGTTGTAATGATCATGCGCTCGATTAAGATGTTTTATTTTGAAACCTGAACTATAACTTATGAGATAAATCCAACCCACTGGAATCACCATAGAAAAAAACTACTAAACCCTTTAATATGTTATTCCTTTTTCATGAAACCATTGAGGTGAGCATATAAAATTAGCTCTTTATTTTATTTTAATGCCATCTGCAAACAAATATATACTCCCTAAACATGTATTTCTATATTAAAAAAAAATATTCATACACAAACAGATTTTAAAGCCTCAGTTGATTGATAATGGAGCTTTACTCAAAACTAAACCATCTGAAACTATCCCAGCATATTTCCTCTGTTTTCCCATCATGGGAATACTTATTAGATCAGCATGAACACAGGCTTTGTTGAGAGGGGGTTCTGAAGGCCCTAAAGACTTCGGACAGAAATCTAAAATCCAACAGCACATGCTCGTTTTTGTCCAGCAGTGTCTTCCTTAAAGCCTTCTCCAGTTCCTCAGGCTGAAAAGCTCAATCGTGCATTACATACAGGCGTAAAACATGTTCAAATAGTCCAAACGTTGGTTCTGCAAAGTGTAATTACAGCAGCACTGAACCTGCATGGAAGAAATCCTATTTAAAAGCAGCAGCTGTTTGATGTTTCACTGTTTGCTGTCAATGAGTTGCCATGCATAAATGGTCAAATTAAAAAATGTACTTTTTTTTTTTATGGCCATATCTGTCTGTTGGGTTACTTTCAATCATGCAGACAACCAATATGTTCAAAACTTTTGGCTGTTTAGGTTACAATAAGGATCGAGTAAAAGCATTAACTTAAGCAATGTCTAGATAGCCGGTCTACTTTATTATTAATAAGATATCTTTTTGACTAAAAACCTTTCCGTCAAGAAGAGCTCTGTTTTTCTTCCTTTTGTCTCATGAGTTTTGTCTCAGAGGTGATGTGTTTCAGATGTCATTATGTTATCGTCGCTGGGAAGCGAGCAGTAGCTTTGGAGAAACTGTGCTAAAGGACTCTTGGTTTAGTTTAAATGTGTGGATTAAAGGATTTCTAATATTCTGTTGGATTTGTTCATCTTCTTCTACCTCTATATTCATTCTATAGTTGGTCTGTATTTCAACCAAGTAGGTAGATAACCTTAAAGTCTCCCGAGCTGTTCAAAGAGACTTAATCCACATTCCGCTAATGTAGTACATATGTTGCAGGCAGCACAGCCAATACAGAAAGCCATGTGGGAACACAGGAATGCATGATTTCATTGCCCCTGTAGTATGCCAAGGGAAAGCCAACTTTGCCTCAGCACTATTGACTGGGGTGAGGAAACACTTTTTAGTGTCCTGTCCTTTACTTGTTGTATTTAAGTACGTTAAACAGACATTAAAGACGTCACCTGCAATTACTTGGCTCTCTGGCTGTTTAGCAAAGCAAAGTGAAGTCGTACATACCATCAGAGGTGATTGTCCCTTGAGGTGGCGGAGGATCAACAGTGGGTGCCTCCATTCGTGAGTCTCTGAGGAAGGCCTGATTGTTCCTCACAATCTCATTGGTGAAGCGGTTATCAATGGGTATATTTTCTGGTACTACCTGCACCAGCGGAGGAACCGGGGGCAGCTCACTCCGTCCCAACGTCCTCATGCATTGCTCCTCCAGTGCAGCGATAAGTATGGACTGATTGTTGACCATCCCCGCCATTGTGGCAAACCGGGACTCCAGCTCCTTGTAGCGCGAAGCCAGTCGCATCATCTCTGATGTCACGTTCAAAACGCGGTTCTCCAGCTGGGCCAGCTCCAAAGAATTGTCTCTTTTCCTGATTATCTCATGCAGCAGCTGCATGTAGAGCTGGGTCACCCTGGAGTTCATGTTCCTGCTCTCCTTCCGCAGCAGCTTCATCTCATTCACCAAGTTACCGTCCACCTCCACCACCAGCTGCAGTGTCTCAATCTCGCGCCGCTGCTTGTTGAGGACCTCACGCATATCTGCGATGTCCATACGGGTCACTCTGTCCTTGTCTGGCTCTGGGCCCGTGGTACTGGCACAGATCGGACCTGATGGCATAAATGAATAATTGAAAAGAGGACCAACAAAATGTAGTTCTAACTGGTCGTGAGGGCCTTTTGTGTACCTGTGATTCTCTGCTCCGGCACCAGGAAAGTATAGGAACACTTTTTAGCATCTGGATCTTGAGCGGCTCTTTTACTCCTCTGGAAGGAGAACTCTTTAGTTCTCCGGGCTTCCCTTGAGCTCCTGCAGTAACTTTCCTCCCACAGAGAGAGGCAGAGCAAGACGCACAGGCTCCAGACCTGCCCCTGCATTGCTGCCGGCTTGCTGGATGGATTGATGGACAGCTACTGGGGCTCCCTCTGGGCCTCCCTGAAAGAATACAAGAGCCTATAAGTTAAGGAAAGAGTCACTAGCAAAAGGAGTGAAGCCAGCAAGGCTGTTTATTGTATGCTTTCCCAGAAGCCATCTCCACTGGATCTAAATGATTAAGTATATTAATCTTTTAATTGACAAACACATTAATAATAAATGGCTGCAGTAGCAATGTTGTCTTCAATATAAATAAAGAATCTTTGCCGTCTGGCCAACTGGATGAGATCTGATCTCTGTCTCCGGTTTATTCTCAGCTGAAACCAGCTCGCTTTTAAAACCGGCTTACCCAGAAGTCCCTCAACTGTGTCTTTGGGATTTGTCCTTGCACTTTATTTTTTTGAATAATCTTAATCTGAATAATTCCATTGACAATATCCTATCAACCTTTTGTGTTTTAAAAAGCCTAACTCTGCCAAACTAGGAAGCCTTCTTGGGACTTTACAAGATGCTTACCACCAAAAGCCTCTCTACTCTTGTGGTCTCTGGAATACAGTGTGTCACGATTCCTTGAAATGGCTTCAGTTTGTGTATAAATGAGATATGTAAATAAACATTAAAACCACTTCAAGCCAAACCTCCAGTTGGAGCTTTGTAACTTTCATCTATAATTTATCTCCAGAGGCAGAACCAGCTAATCAGTTGTGCAAGTTAAAACCTTAATTAATCAAATATTTCTTTTCTTTCTAGGCAAAGTCCCAAGAAGCAATGTTTATAAATTAAAAACCTCAAAAGAACCCTTTAACCTACCATGACTGTTTATTATAAAACTTGAGTCCACATTGGTCTTGTTGACTATGGTGTACACAATGTACAACTCCGCAGTTTATGCTTGTATAAACAGATGACGACTACAAAAAATGGCGTACAGCATTGTGCTATGTCCGTTAGTCAACGTGTGTTACTGCTCCCATTTTTGATCTTATTGCTTTCATAATGAGAAGGTTACAGGTGCATTTTGTTGACATGCTTAAATCACAGTGCCATCTAGTGCCCTGGCATGACACCTACAGCAACTCTTGTTGTCTTGGCAGTCTTTTCCACATAGTCAACATCCACGGGGGCAGCACTTTTCAGACAGCCGGCGGCTGTAAGCAAAGCCTAAGTAGTTGAATATTGACTGCAGAAAGCTTCGTTCTTCATCACCCCCCATTGATCCGTATTCTGTTTACCATACGAACAGAAAATACAACCACGGACCTGTTCCGCCTGCATCCATATCCCCGAGCTGTGTACGTCCTACTCTGTTTGGCCCTTCTTGTTAGGTCCCTCAGTGCCACATCATTAACTCGCACCTCCACCCTGAAGCCACAGCCTCGTGTGTCTCTCATATGACGCCATTGTGGTTCCAAAGGAATTTTTGCAGTTATGTCACAATGTGGATCAAGGGGACAGGAGTGCAGCCGGTGCTGTAGTTTGTTTGTTTGCGTGCGTGCATGCACAGTTTATGGCAACACGTGTTAGCTTGTGCGGCTGTCTGCGTGATTGAATACTCTGTATGCGTTCGCGTGACTCTCCAGAGATGTTGTTCTTTTTCATGGTCGAGGGGATTTTCCAGCAGCCAGTGTGTCTGACCAGGTATTGTATCTTAGCTGACCTCAGTAGGAGCTGCTAATGGCTTTAGCAGCAGCAGCATCACTCCTGCTGTATGTCCTTTTTGCTCTCTATCGAGCCACTGTTCTCTCACTGGACGTGTAGGTGTTCATAGTTTAAGTAGGCTTGAACTAGAAAGAGTCAGAGCTGGAGGTTATTGGCGAGCAGCAATCATTTATCATCTTTCTCCTTCTGCACCTCCTGCTTTTTTTTTTTGTCTGAATTATTCCGATGTATTTGCTTTGACTATGAAGGGCCTCACATCTTTCATGAAACTATGAAACTACAACATATCAAAGACATTCCAGGATATGCTGAGAGTTCACATGACGGTATAGAGTTTACAGTGTTTCCTTAGAACAGAAAAAAGAGAAAAATCGGTTGTAGCTGTGTTTAGTTATTGGAGAGAAGGAAGTGAAAAGTAATTGATACATTTAATAATCTAGAAGTGTAGGACTAAGAATCACGATTTTCCACCTAAACATACAAGCAAAGCACAAAGAGTATCAATCAGAGACCTAATATAGAGGTCTTGGATAACTATGGAGGAGGAGAAGCTGAAGTAGAACAGGCAACTTTTAATTAACTCTGCAAGATTTACTCGTATGTAAAAGCAGCAAAAAGAAAGCTGTTGTTGAAACCTTTTTCTCAAACGGTTTTGGGACCATGGCCAACATGAGGATAAATGCCAGCAATTTAATGGGAAAGTAGTGAGTCAGAGAGGATAAGGAGGACATGGTGGCAGAAGTAAGCACATCCCTTTTAGGAAAATGTCTAAATTGGTCAAAATGCTAACTTAACTGATGAATATTACATCACTGTTGTGCTTTATCACACGGGCTGGCTTTAATTTTTAATGAATATTAATGCAATGTAAATAAACAATTAAGTCTGCTCGGAATGTAGAATAAAATGAAAAATTGGCAAATCCTCCTTTCGTAGATCTGCAAAGCTTTTAGACACACCACAAAATGCTGCGAGGTTGGTTCTACAACCAAAAAGGCTTTCAGTAGCTGACACCAAGTCCGTCACACTTTTTAGATTTTTTTTCTAAAGTTGAACACCAAAGTCTAATCTTTATTCAAAATTATATTTATTCTGTGTGTTTTTTGGTCTATCATATAAAATCCACATTAAATCTATTAACGTCTGGATTTAAAAAAGGACACATTTTCCAGGGCACTCTATAGCAGCCACTCTTTGTGACCATTCTTGAGAAACACAATAAAGCTTTTACTCTGCTGGATCTCAAAGAAACTACTTTGCTATATTGCACAGAGTTTTGTTCCAAAGGTTTAAGGCAGAAACAAATCACAAGCATTTAAAAGGAAGCTCAGGATGTGGACAAAAGGAAAAACATAGCCAAGGGCCATAAGCATAATTTCAAATAAGTAGTAGTCACTGAATAATTTTAACTGTGGCCTCCCATTACTCTCTTTTCCTTGCTTTCTGTTTATATTACCGTCCTGGATTTCTCCTTTCTGCGGCATTCTTTCTCTTCTACAATCAAATACATATGAAATTCGGGGCACTGTTATTAGGTAAGGTATTCATAGAAACGTAAAACACTCTCTTCCCTCTGAAGCTAATGTGAACTATTATTCATCTTGTTGGCTCAGTTTTACTTTCATTCTTTATTTATTGTCATAGTATCATTGTGCAAGCAGTGAAATGTCTGGAAAAAAGGATTTGCCGTCCACATTCGTCTGGCTTGTCCTTTGGCAACGTCTTAGAACATCTTTGCTGTTTCAGCACAGTCTCTTGACTCCCTGATATTTCCTAATTATGATGAAATCTGTTCAGCGGCCTCTTTAGTTTCTAATTTCTCCTGACTCGCTTCTTATCTTCCTGATTAGGGCCCTTGATTCTTGAGTCAGTGAAAGGGTCAGTCTAATGGGCTGAACCTACTTCCTAGTTCTTGTTTAAACAAAAAGTAAACAATATTTTTTTTCTTATTTAAACCAATAAAAACTATCATCTTTAATTATCAGATTTCGTCTCCCTGGGTGATTCTTGTAGTGCTCTGTTTAGATTGGTTGTTTCTGATCATTATTTTCCCATTGGTTTCTGTGTATCCTTGTCTTTTTTTTCTATGGAATAGAGCATTTGCTAATTTTTCTATCACATTTTTGGAGTTTTTGGCCTCTTTATATCAACAAAAGCACACTTGCATCTCGATCGCTGATGTTTACACACTATGCACAAGAAATGAGATGATGTTAGTATAAATAACTTTTCCCAAATGCTTTTGCCTCGCTCCATTTAACTTTGCTGTGCACTTTCTCTCGAGACCAACACTATTTCATCCTTCTCTAGCTTGTTTGTGGCAGCTGATTGTGCCCATGGATCCCTAGTTGGAGACTGATATTCAGTTGTTTCCTGCATGGTATGCAAGAGAAAATGAGAATTCATTTCGTAAACTGGCTGCTTACATACCTTCCAGACAGGAACAATCATCTCTGAAATCTTTGTTTAAAGTGCTAAATGAATGCTTTTATGTACCTCACCAAGAAGCCGTACAGCCGCAGGTTAAACTCTACTCATTGGCATAAAACCTGTAAAAACCGAGATATCAATTTTTACCCAAGCAAAATGGATTAATATACCCACAGTTGAAAGTGTGTGTGTAGAAATCTGACACACCACAGGTGTCTGGTTTGAGGCCAAGTTGCTGTTGAGTGTGAACTTTTCATGCACGCCTCCAGAAAGTTTTTAAAGAGTTGGCCAGATGGCGGGGATGCTGAGGGTGAAGATATTTAATGTTTTTTTTAATACACACAATGCTGCCGTCTAGACATAACTGGTATGAAATGCTGATGGTGTAAAAAGATTAATACAAAATGCGTTTCTATAAAACAAAAAAGCAGAAGTAGACCCGCTGCAGCCAAAACTAAGTAATGCTGATTACATACTTTCCAGTCCTGATTAAATAGTGATGAAAAGTGCTATGCACAAACAGCTGTCCCAAAAGGTATTGTCATTTCATTGTTTAAAAAAAAAAAATCTTGGACTTATTGTTTTATTCGCATATCAATCAAGTGTGAAACCCTGAAAAAAGACATTTAGTCTGCCAATTTCGTGTCTGCAGTGTATTACTTTAACCGCTCCTCGTATCAGGATCTGCAATGATTTAACGGCCCGCGAGCGGGAACCATAAACTTGTATAACAATCTATTTGGGTTTTAATAGTTGACTCATAATCCCCCCTGCTCCACTCCACCTCCTATCTGGTCCTCAGACTTTCCCACAGTGAAGGAAAACGCAACCACCAACAGCAGGTTTGTTTTTCAAAAGCAGGGCAATACAATACAATATAATGTCCATAAGAGCAAAACGGTAGAGTTCATTAAATAATAATTTAAAGCATCTTTGCTCCATATAACCAACTCTGGTTTGTCTGCACAGCAGCTGAATGTAAACATCCTTCCAGCCGCCGCTCCTGCTCAGAGACGAGTTAACTACATTGTTGGTCACGTGATGCTTTTCTTTTTTGCTGAAAGGTTTGGTAACTCCTCCATAGGAGGAAGTTAGTTTGGCTGTAAATGAAAGACGGCGGCAACACTATTCAAGCAATGGATTTGTTTTGAAAGGGAAACCCAGCATGAGCAGGGAAGGAAAATCAAAACACCTGACATTATAAAACAGCAAATACATAAAAACAACAACACACACAGCATACACTGAAGCCAAGCTGCAAAACTTCCCAGCCATTAAATCCTGATTGAAATCACATGCTTTGAAGCTCTCCCCTCACTTTGCTTTCTAGGCATTGAATCCTCATCCTTCTATACGTCGCATTAGTAAATAACCAATCCCGAACTCTCCTGGTTCCCCACAGGGCCCAGCTCTGTTACGCTGCTTTGTGTAAAGAAACTAAACATGTGGGCGGATGTTTGGGTCAGAGGTCTATATGTGGGATTTGGCGTGTGGACCCACCCTTCCTCTTCTTATCCCACTCACTCAAACACTTCACAAATCGTGCAATCAATTGGTCTTTGTGGGGAGGCGGTGGTCCCTCCTCCTTTGTATATGCAAAGCATAGGCAGCAACGGAAAAAAGTATGGTTTGCGGTAGTTTTATGGGATTCTGGTGGCAGGAGGTTCACATAAGGCCGTCTTTTTCTCTCTTTTTAGGACTCTAAAAGGCAGCGCACCATTCAGGGGTTTGTTGCCAACCTTTAATATCTGGGATTTGTAAAGTTTTCTCCTGCTAAAACAGACATTAGACTTAAAAAGCCATAATAAACATAATTCAAGGTGCTGTTTCTGCAGCTTTTCTCTAAACCTCCCGTTTTAGACCAAAGTTAAAAAGCTACGAATAATTTTGCAATAAATCCCGAAAGCCCCGAAAACTCTGGTCTACTGTGTATTGATACCCAGAATGACAGGTGGCTTGTTTCCTGAGCTGCTCTTAAGGACGCCTGGCTTTAAACAAACACTTCAGTCTCCAACAAGAGCTGGAGAGGGAGGCGAGCCAGGAAGAGGGCGCTTCAGGAGATGACTCGTCACCCCTCAGACAGACTGTTGGTATTTATTTCTCCTCTGAGTTACACCTCACCTTATGCCTCTTGCGTCGGTCCACACATGTGTCCCATTAGCTGGATCAACACGGAGAAGCTCGTAAATTTGCTGCATACGCTTCGGGGCTCGCCTGCCCACCGCCTCGGCAGAGTTACTTGCCTCCTGTGTTTACCCTGACCCCCTGGCTGACCTTGCGCTCCCTTATGTGACCCTTATGTCTGTTCGGCTGTGCGCAGAATCTCATTATGAGAGATTCCGAGTGTGGTCTCAAAAAAAAAAAAGAACTACATTTGTAGCTCCTGGTTTAATTCAAAGCTTCCTCATGTTGCTGTGTTAGTATGTTTCAGATGCTGTAACGACTCCACAGTTGTGTTCTGTGGACGGATTCGACTTTATGTGGTCAGCAGGGCAGGATTAGTGGTTTCGGTCTAAATCTGTGGCTACATCCAGCATGCACTATCAATTCCTGCCTCCACGGAGGCTGAGATTTGGCTGTAAAGTAGGATTATATTCGTGCCTGTCACCCAGAGACCACAGCTGGTTGTTCAAGACTTGGATGGGCGATCAATCAGGCGCTGCGTTACGACAGAATCCGTGTTGTGGGCGGCCGCAGCAGCACAGCTGGGCAAGATGTCTCCAACGCGTCCTACCTGGCCGCCGTTTATTAAGCTGTGCAGGAAGTTTTAAAAATGTATAAAAAGAAAAGACGTCAAGCAGAGGTGGAAGGTTAAGAGAGTAGCTAGTTTATGTGCGGTTTGATACTAACGACCCGTTTAAAGCCACCCCACCCTTCCTTCGTTCTCTCAAGGTCCTGATGAACCTCGTGGCCAAGCTTTGGCGCTCCAGCACGGAATGTTCTGGCCATGCTTCTGGCCTCCCCTTTATCTTTTCAGCTTTTCAGAGTTATTCTAGTTATTGATATTAGGATTAATTAGTTTGAGGGGGAAAAAAACAGAGGAAGCTGATGAAATATTATCTCAGCCTCTTCCCTAAGGACGCTGTGCGTCTTTCACAGTGTGTCGGAGACGCTTGCAGATGTGACTCCGATCATCACAGCAGGCCGTAAGGGCAAATGTTTAAGATGCAGATGTGGAAACAATAGATTGATGTTGTTGGTCTTTAAAGCTCTGATAGAAGAATCTCACATCCATTAGGTGTAAATATTTACGTGTTTCTGGTCTGGCTGCTCTCTTTACACTAATTTAGGGTTTTAAAAGCTACAGTATTTCTCTATACTTGTTAAAGGATGGCAGCTTCACTTTTCAAACTCTGTTACTTCTCTGCAAATAGTCAGTAAAAAAAACCAACCTGAGAGTAAATATTTATTACTACAGCAAGTGAACTGTTCTTTCCGTTTGATCACATCGGCATCCTTTCTGAGGGTTTCTGGAATGCATTTATTTTGCATCCCTCCCTTTGTTTCATCTTCTTTTTTTAAATCCCCCGTAGGGGAAACCATCAGCCATGAGGCTCTTGTGCATATTTGCATGCTGCATACAGAATACCAAACAGAGCCCTGCTAAATGTCTGTCTGCAGCTGCAGCCTTCAGTCAAGAAGGTTCTCACAGAGCTCTGACAGCTACATGTACACACACACACACACACACACACACACACACACACACACACACACACACACACAGTTTGTCACTCGCTCATACACACACACTTCTAGGACTTGTACCTGCCGTGACACCAATTGTGGGTTGGTCCTGGTTTTCTCCGGTTATGGTTGCTGCGATTTCATCGAGTTACGCTTCTCGGGAATCATCCCTCTTCGTGTCTCCCGTCTTTGTCCCGGTGGTCTGACCTGCTCCCCCACCCTAACTCGCCCCTTCTGTCCCGTGCGTGGCAGCAAGCCGCCAGGCTTCAGCTCAGGCCCTGCTTCCTTAGAGATGTGCCTCTTCTGCAGTGTTTGCTATCAGGGAGCTCACATTGGGGGCATGGTTCAAAAAGCCAGCCTCTTCAGAGCTCTGAGCTCCAACCACTGATGCCTTGAGCTTTTCACAAAGGATGAAGGAGCGGGGGGGGTGGGGGGTTAGAAGAGGGAGGGAAAGTAGGAAGGGGTATGAGGGTGTGTTTTTTTTTCATTTTCTTCCTACTCTGGTTTATTTTTTGGGGAGTTGCCCGGCCTCCTCCTGATGTCACTCGGAAGAAAAGAAACCCATAAAGCAAACTAAGAGCGCCGGTTCTTTAAACCTCCTCTCCTTAATAATAGCAGTCATGCTTCTCTTATTAGGAAAGCGGTTAACAGTTTACTGCCTTTTTGAGCCGCGTCTGTCCCGAGTCTCAACCCTGGGCTCTCCATTTGTTTAGCAGCCAAGGTCTGTAGCGACCAGAAGGTTGTTTGTTTTGCTGCCGGGATGTTTGGGCGCCTTCCTGTCGAGAACAGCTGGACACAAGCGTGCAGATAAAAAACTGATTTGTGGCACTAGAACGCTTGGTCCAGGTGTAGCCTGGACTTGTTGACTGCTTGTTTTGTTTTATCATTGCTGTCATATGCATTTCAGTAAGCTTAGAGAAAGAAATAACTAAAGTTTCTTGTCTAGACCAGACACCTGGACAGGCTTCCATGTTTAACCACTTCACTTCTCTGACCTTTTTTGACCCTCCTGGCTTTTTCAGACGTAAACACAGCGGTTCTCTGAACGTGAATCTCTGTGCAGTGTTGATTTGTGCTCGACTTGCTGTTGTTATCCCTGATATGTTCGGGGAGACGCAGCTTTAGCAGTTAAGCCTTCTGGATACTTCTCCTCCTCCCCTCTCAGGCTCTTGCACTCCCAGTTACAGCCTCCGAATTCTTGTCGACCCATTCTCACTTTCCCACCCTTTCTTTATATGACTTTGTTTAAAACGTTTCTGTTTTGTTCCGTTTTACTGAAAATCAGTTTGGTAGAGTATGTCAAATTTTCTCAGGACTTTGATTAGGCCGTAGTAACATATAAATTTTTTGATCTAAACCCTTTACTTTGTAGCTCTGGATGCATTTTTAGGTTCACTGTCGTGCTGCAAGATGCACCTCAAGCACCTTTCATGACGGTTTTGTCGGCTCCATGCATTTTATCTAAGTGACAAAGACTAACATTCCCTCCGCATGATGCCACTACCAGCATGGGAGTTGAGCCTTTAGGGTGGTTTGGTATCGACACGCAGGGAGCGAAGAATAACAGCAACAGGCAAAAGTCATTGCCAACGTAAAAATCCATGGATATGACGGTTGACAGCAGTTCCACTGTTTCCTTGTCTTCAAGAAATTTGATTGGTTGTGAATTTTACAGAATCTTAAAGCAGTCCTTGACAGACACGGCATCAAGAATGGGGAGTCAGAGAGTTTTAGTGGAATTGCCTGAAATCTTGCTGTTGATTTCAAGCTACAAATGAAACGGACAAACTTGGGTTCAGTCCGTCTTACAGACAACTTTTCCTAGGACTGGCTTTTTAGGAGTATCTCTGAGTTCATTGAGTGAAGTCTCACATAGGACAGGAAAGTTGGATACAGCTCAAACTGTTACCGTTGGAAGTGGCCGCAGATTGCAGTGCGTTGCCTGCTCTTTGGATGTAATTGCTCACAGGGTAGCTAGATTTTATTCAGGATCTTTACACTTAAGGAGGTTGGATAAAAAAAATTTGTATTTATAACTAAAATAAAATAAAAATCCTTGCAATCTTAACACATGTGCTCTTCTCCGTTTTTGTTTCTGGTCCCGGAGCTCAGACATTAGTTTGCACAAGTGTCTGGGACAGACTTTGTTCTCCAGGAGGATAAACAGCTAAGTGTGTTGTTCTCATCTGTTAAGTGATAAACTTGGCACATCTGCGTTCAATCTCTACCTTGTGCGTGTGAAAGAACCATTGAGTAAGCCAGAGAAAGTAAGAAAAACGATACCGTCACACCGCTTCCAAAAATTTGTTCAGTGTTCACAAATGTCCCTGTGGTGGGAAGTGGTTTGTCTCTTGATGTCATTAGCGAGGTAATAAAGCATTTGGTTTGCTCCAAGTGAGTAACATGGACAAGAGGCAACCTTGAGACAGACGGAATGAGAAGACCCTTCATCCAGTCCATCCTGGAGCAAAGCCTGTTGTTTGTGGTCATCTGACACATGAACAAACACATTGTCTGAAAAATAATGCTGGGTAACAACAAATGCCTAAATTAACAACATATTTGTTCACCACTGATCTGAACTCTGCTCTGTTCCCACTGAAACACGTCCTCATCCTTTGTGCGCTACTGTTTTTCAGGGATGTACCTCTCCGACCTGACGTACATAGACTCGGCCTACCCCTCCAAAGGCAGCATTTTGGAGAACGAGCAGAGATCCAACCTCATGAACAACATCCTCCGGATCATGTCGGACCTGCAGAGATCTTGCACCTACGGTGAGAAAGACTGACTCACAAGTTCATGGAGCACCACAGCTTTAGTCTTGGGGAAAAAGACGTAGGTCCATGTTTAAGTATTGCATGCGTAGCCGTGAATGCAGTGGATATCTGTCCAAATGAAGTTTTCTTTTATTTCTAATTAATCAATATTTCAGGAGTATTTGTGAACTTTCAGACAACCAGCTGAAACAACTTCACCAACACTTGAGACTCATTTAAGTCAATCAACTGAATCAAATTAATTAAGCTTTTCTGATTTTATAAGATGATTGTTTGTGCTACGCTGGGGGGGCTAACTTGCAAATGTACGCCAACCTAGAACAAAACAAAAATATTTGATCTTTAAATTAAATTCCCAATCATTTCCAGAAATCCCATGTAAAGTTTCCAAGTTGACAACATTTTCTGAATTTCCCATCTTAACTTTCTTTGGAAGTTTTTAATAAATCGGCCCTTTCCAACACAGCTGAGTGTTCTTGACAAACAAGCTACTTAATCAGACATTGGGTATGCCGCTCTGTATAATGCCACCTACTGAAGCTTTAATAGAAAACACAGTAATATGCAATATCAGGTGGGAATTTTAATTATTGTTTGATATTGAGAGGAAAGTAAAATGTAAGTAAATGGAATTCATTATTGGTCATATTTGCCATGATTTTGGTTCCTTGTATATGTTAATAAAAAGTTATTTGTACTAATGATTGAAAACAAGTAGGTCAAAGTAAAATGGTTGAGCAATATTTATATTTCACAATGTTTCTATCAAGTCTGTTTACATGTAGAGGATACATTGTCTACATTAGTGAGTGAATACGATGTTGAAGGTCTCGCATTATTACACATCCCCAGATCTCCCAAAGAAATTAAAATGAAAATGTGTACATTCCTGTGCCAGCCATCAGGACCAGCTCTTTGTTGGTTTGCTTTTTCGGCTCACTGCATCAATGCGTCTCCTTTCTCAGATATCCCAGTGTTGCCTCACATCCAGAAATATTTGAACTCCGTCAGGTATATCGAGGAGCTGCAGAAGTTTGTGGAAGATGAAAATTACAAGTAAGAAACAAATGAGACTTTATTTATAGTAAAGATGTGAGAACATTTTTTTTAATTAATAATACTTTATATATTAGGTTCTGTGTCCTTAATGAAACATTAACTGTGGATAAAAAAAATTGTTTGATGCAGGAATCTTTTTTTTGCCTCCTTATTACAAACATTAAATATTCATTGCATTTTTATTTAAATGAAATAAACAGTTTTTGTTTTTATTTTACTCAGGTTGTCACAGAAGATCGAGCCAGGCACCAGCACCCCTCGGGCCAACGCCTCCAAAGAGGATCTAGTTGGTAAGTCAGAGTTTCAGATCACCAGTCAGCAGTTCCTGTTCATTTTTCTCGTCTAAATTTGTAAGTTTCTTTTTTGTCCGCTTTTACAGCCCAGGAAGCTTTATCCTCTCCTCTCTGTGGTCGCAAGGGTTCGGTGGCGGCCGACATCCCGGCCACGCCGCCGTCTCCCAGGAATCTGCTGCCCTACGGACACAGGAAGTGTCACAGCCTGGGCTACAAGTCAGTCTGATTTTTTTGTCATTCACCTGCTCCTTCATTCATTTATCCATTCATTTATTAATGTTATTCATTCATTTATTTATTTAACTTTTGTCCATTCATGACTTTAAGTTACCTAGGAAGCGAGGCGCAAACGTTTTCTATCCCACACCAATGCTGGCGGCTCCCATTACATCCGTCCCTCTGCTGTGTTGTGTCTCCCCAGTTTTATCCATAAGATGAACACAGTAGAGTTTAAAAGCGCCACATTCCCCAACGCTGGCTCCCGTCATCTGCTGGATGACAGTGTGTTGGAGAGCCACAGTCCCAGCAGGGGACAGGCAGAAAGTTCAACTCTGTCCAGTGGCATTTCGCTCGGTGAGACTTAAGCCTGTGATGTTGGGGGAAAAAAACAAAAACGAAAGCCAGATTGTGTCACGGTGACATTCACCTCATGGTTTCTGTCCCCGGTACAGGGAGCAGTGAGGGCTCCGAGCTCAGTGAAGAGATGTCTTGGCCAGCTTTTGAGAGGTAATGCATCCATTTCTGCAGCGTTTTACCCCCCATATGGTTATCATGCAATAAGCCGGTCATAAAGCACCTTCATTGTTTTGATCACTTGTTTTTTTGTTCGTTTTTTTTTAAAAGCTTGTGCAAAAAAAAAGGAATCACCTTGCCCAGCGTTGCTTTCAGGCCGTCATGCCTCATCCCTCCACCGCAGCTTTCTAAACAAGCAATGATATGCAGACACTAAGGGTTCTCCAGCTTCCTAAAAAGTGTTTGCGTTTAGATAAATTCTTTTACTAATCTCCCTCTATGTGTGAAGCATAAACAGACACACTGACCTGATCAGAAATAAGGTCTACTTGCCTGAAGATCATCCTAACCTCTCAACCAAAACACCATTGTTTTTTTGTTTTGTTTGTTTTAATAGCTCACATCCATTATTACGTCCTCTAACCTACTGACTACTCCTCATTCAGCGCTATCCTGTGCAGTTTCCACGGGAATTCAAGCTAAATTAAAACCGCTTAACAGTGTCCCGTGCACAGTATCCTATCCTGTCCTATCTTATCCAATTTCTGAACAGGAGTCGGTTCTATCACTCTCTGGGCCCAGTGACGCGTGTGGCCCGCATCCCGTACAGAGGAGTCCTGAGGCCCAGCAGGTACACCCACCTCGACCAGAACCAGCTTCATCTGATCCAAAATCTCTCTGAGCCTCTGTTTTTTTTTCCTTGCACGCTTGATTCGCTGCCGGGTCACTGCGTGTTGGTTCTTAGCCTGTGTGGTGTTGGGGATGTCCTTGTGATAATAGAGTGGGTGCTGGTGAGAGTGCAAAGATGTTCTTCAGGGGGTTACAGGTTCCTGCAACAGTGGTCCTGTGTTCTAACTACAGCTTTCTTCAATTTCCTGCATGTCTGTCACTCACACACACAGAGCGGGTTAAAAAACGGAGGTGCTGGATTCTCATAGCTTTGAATAAAAGGATAACAAGAGCTGCAGATTAAAGTAGGAGTGGGCTATATAAAAGGATTAAACATTCGAACTGCAAAACCAGAAAGATCGTGGCCTGATTACAGCTGGAGACGTAGAAGTCGAGAAATACAAAAGAATCTGCTGCAAAACACAGAATCACAATATTTGTTGCTGTAACCTAATAATTCTGTTTTCCCCCTTTTTAAAATGGTGCTTATAATGAAATTGAGCGATTTAATTTCCTCGCACCAGATTTCTGTCTCTACAGAAGAAAGCAGGTCATATTATGTTAGGTGCTTTGAAAAAACATTTTTTACCCGCTAGTCATGGAGAAATGTTTCAATTCATCGAACTAATTTATTCAATTGTAACCTGAATAAATACAATAGAGGGGTTAATATCATTATTTTGTGTTTCAGGGAGAAAATTTATCTAATTAAACTGGCCTTTAAAAGTGCTAGACTTATTAAAATCAATAAATAGTGTGCGTAACAGCATGACGTAAGCTAAAAGATCACAAAAATCAATACATTTTACTTATCCAAAGTAACTAACCAACATGTTTAAAGTTGTCGGTGACATTTATGCTCAGAGACTTTACAGATTAAAGCATGAATTCGCGGTGACCCTCCCCACCACTGAACAAGAAACCAAAATCACTCCATGAGGGCATCAAAGATTTTTGCAGGTCTCAAATAACATTTTAATATTTAAAATCTTGCATGTCTGGTGTTTAAGAATCAACACAAAGAACTAAAGACTGGGTAGAAATTACATTGATGTGGGAGTTCAAAGGCCAAAACCAGTGCTAAACCCAAAGGCCCATATTACCGTATTTACTGCACTGTAAGGCGCACCGTTTTGTAAGACGCATGCTAAAAGACGCAGCTCCAAGCTGCACTTATAGGCGGGATTTTTATGCCACCTGATTGAGCGCGCAGTGATACGCATTTGAGAGTTCAAATTTGGTGAATTTCGTTTTAAGCGTGTGCGCACGAATCTCACACTGTCGCAGAGGTGCTTGGCTCCCAACTCGAAACTGCTCCCTAGCTTGGCTCAACTCTGCTTTTGTGCAACTCTTAATGTTGTTGTTACCTTTTTAAGTAAAATGCAAGCTTTGATTGGTGCTTAACAGTCTGATGCTGTACTTTTTAGCTGTGGTTTGAAATAAGTTGGAAAAACATATATTCTTGACCCTTTTTTCTAACTGAGTAAAAATCAGGACATTAATGCCCACTCCTAGGTAAAAGCATTATATATAGGTTATCTGGTAATTAAAATAAAGCTTTTATACCACAGTTCTGATCTTTCTAGAATGTAAACTTTACCTCTTAATGCACTTCCAGAGTATTTTAAGGCTTGAAGTCCTAATGAATCCCTGCAGACGTTCTGGGCTCCTCATATTAACGGACATCAACAGATGCTGATTGCTGAAGAGAAAGGAAAAGCTTCTAGAAACAGTGAAGACATTCCTATGGAAGCAGAAACCGGCCACCCCTGCTGTGTTATTACTTCATGTGCTCACTTGTACTCTCATTATCATTAGAAAATCATTAGAAAATAAAAGCCATCATCGCCTCATGATTTTTTTTCATGTTGGAGACGATGGAATTAGATTTTATTTTTTAATGATAACGAGATATTTGCTTAAAGACTATTTTCGAGCCCAGAAGATTAAAAAATCAGTGGCGTCAACATGTTTGCTGTTCTGCAGAGCTTTCAGAGGCAAAAAAAAACAGACTGGCCGTGACGGTGCATTTAATTACCACTTGTAATAAATAAATAAAAAGATCGTTTATAAAAGATTGATCTCTCATTGTCATCAGAAAACTTCACGGCTGTCTTCCTACGAAACAGAGAAAAAAATTCTCTGCTGTCAGCTTTTAAATCTATACCAGAGCCAATATAGAGGGGCTAAAATCAAATGAGGATTTCCAGGTCTGAACAAACATGGAGAGCAACATAATTGTGGAAATAACGCTTACGTTTCACTATCCTGTTGTCTTAAAGCCTTTGATTCTTTCCTAATGCTCCCTGTTCTTTTGCTCTTTCTTTCTTCTTTACTTTTTTTTCTGAAGTATGTTCTGCCTTTATTATGTAACTCCTCCTTTCCTTCCTTATGCTTTTAATTTTTCCTTTCTTTGTTTTATATTTTGACCTTGATCCCTTCATTGTTTTCAACTTCCAATGTTTCCCTAGTTCTTTCCTTCTTTATAAATGTTGGTTTCTCAAGCTGACAGTTAACTTTATAATTCGGTTTAAAAAGGATTAATAAAAGACTGAAGAATCTGGAAAGTGAGTAGGAACCCTGGAAAGTTCTGGAGAGCAAACAATGACTAACGTCTCTGAAACTCGGATGTTGAGGAATTAAACTAGATTAAAGGCAAAATCCATGCATGTTTTGTGCTTAAAATCTGTCAACATGACATAGAAGTCATTATTATGTAATAAAACTTTTTTGATTTTGGGACCGGCTGCTTTCTGCTTCCATATTTTTTTTTTCTTGTAAGGGGAATATTAAGAGTCGTGGTTCTGGACGTGGTTCTCTTTGTCTATAAGGCCTTTTTATTTCACTGAGCTTCCTGCTCTGGTCCTTCAGACGGACACAATCTGCACACCACCTTACCCACAACCGTACCTCTCTCTGCAAACTGCAGCATTAAGATTTATATCTGCGAAAATCGGAGCAGGACAGAAAAATGTTTCATTAAAACGTTTATGAAGACTAGATAGAGGTAGATGTGCAGACTGTTTCTGTTCCGTTTTTGTATTGCTTTTTTTTTTTTCAGTCTCTGACTTATTCAGGTACATGGTTCTGCACTTTAATGCATGGGACTTTATTTACATGGCCTGTGATGTTTTTCTCTGTCCTGTTGCAGCTCCGCTGACTCAGAGGAACTTGCGGTTCACCTCTATCCTGGAGCCGTCACCGTCCAAGGGGTGCTGAGACGGAAGACTGTGCTCAAAGAGGGCAAGAAGCCAACTGTGAGCCTTTATGTGCTTTTTCATTCATAAACTTGATAAAGAAGCAGCTTAATAGTAAAAGCTGCGTCTGTAGAACAGGTGCTCGGCCTCTTGAGAGACTGTTACCGAATCCTGTGCTAGAAATGCGCTGCTATGGAAAATGACCTGTTATTGTTACACTTAAATGGTTCAAGATCACCAAAACCACCAGAGTAAATATAGAAAGTGTCAAATTATGACTGTATAAAGGAAGAAATCTATCAAAATTAGCTTGGATCTGTGGGAAAATATAAAAGTTTCCTTATTGAATCCTTATTTAACTGTGAATGATGATATTTTTGTCTTAGATTCATAGCAAGGCCTGATTACTGGCAGACATGTTAAAATATACCGATAAAATATCTTTTAAGAAAGCCCCAAATAAATTAAATAGCAACAATCTGTTGCCAGTATTGCAAGATTATTCCAATGTGGGCATTAACAACTCATTCTGGTCACAAAAGAACAAAATCTAAAGAACTACAACTACATTTATATGGGTCAATGTTTAAGATTCTGAAAAAAGATAATCTTGGCAAAATAGCATCCCAGGCAAGTTTAACACTAACATAATCATTCCATTCAAACGCTTGAATGGACTGATTATGAAGGAGATTTTAAAAGTTTAACTTTGATAAAACAGAAACAATCTATAAGGGAGTACTTTATTTGTAAGATTTATTGCTGAGTTAGCAGGAAGAATTGAATCTACTTGAAAAGACGCTTCATAAAGTTATCGGGCAGAAGTCATGATTTTGGCCAGTCTCTTTAAGATCCTTTTCAACATACTCTCCATTTTTATTTCCGAAATCTTTTAAATAAGGGTTTTGTTTTGTTTTTTTAATCAAAAAAGTTAATTTAATTTCTCTTTGGTAGAAATGTCATAATTTTTGCATCACATGATATATCAGTTTTTTCTTTTTCATTAGTTTAGAGAAAAAGTATCACTTTTTTTTCTGTCAAGAATTGATGCTGCATGGACATTAAAGACTGATTTTAACAAAGGGCTGCGATGAAAACAATGATTAAAAAATGTATAGGAATCCGAATGCTTTCCATACCCACTGTTTTTGTTCTAGCACTCTTGTCCAGTGTTGGGCAGCATCATTTATCCTAACTTGTGTTTGTGCATCCAGGTGGCCTCTTGGACCAAATACTGGGTCGCTCTCTGTGGAACTCAGCTCTTCTACTACACTGCCAAGTCCCTGAAGGCCACAGAGAGGAAGCATGTAAGTCGTATGGAAACTTTCGGTCACTGATGATAACAGGTTGTTCCAGCTGTTCTTGGCTGACGAGGACAACAAACATAGGAGATTAAGAGTCTTGCTCTCCCTTTGAGCTCCGATTGGGAGAGGAATGTTCAAAACACCCGTTTGTTTTACGAGGAGTGAGCACATGATAGCCATTGCTTACTCACCTCTAAAACAGTTTAATTACTTGATCAACTCAGAGAAAAAACACTTGGCTTGGGCTTATTACCAGAAAACAAAAGCATGATTTTTTTTTTCCTTCTTTACTGATTAACAAGATGACATGAGAAGCAGCACATTGTGCCGCTCCGAAGTTAGAAGAGCTCAAAAAAACGGAGAGGCGAGAGACGGATGTAACTGAGAGAGGAGAGTGTATTCGGGTATTAGTTGCACGTCACATGGAAGCTCTCAGTAATAATAGGAGCCAAGACTGGGTGGCTTTACGTGAAGGTTTTGTCTGTAATTCTTCTGCTTCGGTTTGAGCTCTTAGTTGCATCTCCTGTTAATTAGTGGCTTTTAAAGTACTGGAATGAAGGGAGGCCTACATCTTATTTGTCATCAGTGAGTGGTTTAGCGTTGTCCAGAGATCCTCATAAGCAGTTTCTGTTGTATGCATCAAACTTTTATTTAGTATTTCCTGTATTGGGCACTTTTAAGGTCCCAATTCAGGATGATAAATTTTAAAAGAAATGGGAAAAAATATGCATTTTGTACATATAAACGTGGATCACAACATTTATTATATGGATGAAATGGTTTAAATTTTACCAAAAATTCAAAAACTACAGGTTTTGATTAATTCAACAAGTTAATCCTACTTAGGAATGATTGAGTTAGATTTGATAAAAACAAAGTTAAATTGTTTCTTCGTTTGTTCTCGTCGCAAATATTAATAACACAAAGTAAATTAAACGCTAAAGAAACCAAGAGTTTTATTTACTTATTTATCGAACTACAGGAATCAAGCCGTACAAGTTTAAATGAAAAAAACAGTTATGATGGGCTCATATTAATATATACGTCTGTAGCATCTTATAGTTGAGTTAAGGATTTAATAGGAAGCTCAACACCAATCGAACAGGAGTTTGATCTGTTTTACTGTTTTATCTTTTTACTGAAAGAAAAAAAGTACAACTTATCACAATTATTTTCCCTCCTTAATGTAATCTGAACGAAGCTTATTGAATTTAATTCAAATGTTATACTTTTATTAAGTAAACAAACAATCCTTATGCCTTATGCATTGTAAGGCATAAGGATTTTATAAGAACATTTAAGCGAAATGTTGTTTTACTGTAGAAAGAAATGTTAAAGCATTTATAACTTAATTTATATTCTGGAATGTATATAGTTACCCGTTTATAACGGGCAAAATCATATTTGAGAGTTGTTTTGACTTTTAAACATATAATGTGAATGATAATGATGTTGGAAGAAAAATCCCTCATGTTTCTCATATGTCTGATGTGCTCTTATGTGGTTGGCATACCATAAAATACCCTAAAATAACTAAAAACTATAGAATGTGTAAAAATGAAAAAATGCAAACAACAAATTTAAGTATTTCTTCTTTTTTTTTTACTTTTTTTTTATTTATCCTACGAGACGATTTTGTGGAGAATGTTCGCTTGTAAGTCTTTGTGATAGTATGCCCTGATTCCTTCTCTCAGTTTAAGTCCACGTCCAGCAAGAGCGTATGTGTGGTGGGTCTCATGGCCATGATGGCGGATGATCCAGAGCATCCCGATGTCTTCTTGCTGACCGATTCTGAGCACGGTGAGTCTATTTCTCGACAAAATGCGTCTTTAATTGCGTTGATCAGTTTTACACAATATTTTGGTTGCTTATTTGGTTTGCTCTATTTCTGCAATACCACTGAGACTTCAGGTGGAAACACGACACTCTTCATCTCACACCTTTTTTTTTTTTTGTCCCTGTTGCCTAGGTAACACCTACAAGTACCAGGCAGGGAACAGGACGAACGCTTTGCTCTGGTTCAAACATCTTAGCGCTGCCTGTCAGAGCAACAGGCAACAGGTAACAAAAAAAGAGACGCACACAGTCACAGACGCTCGGGGGGCCGACCGTCGCCTTGCGTCCCGGTAAATCTGCCCTATTCTTCCAGGTACCAGCCAATCTGATGTCATTTGAGTGACCGGACGGTGAGAAGAGGGGGACGAGGGAAACGGAGACGAGGAGGACAAGAAAGTGGAAGCTTTCACTGCCATGAGCCCAACCGACCGACCGACCCTCCGACTCTCGCCCCGACCTCACAGCAGCAGACTCACCTGCCACCACTGCCTTAACCAGAGTTCCCAGTGTGTCTGTGTGTGTGAACGCGGGTCTGTGTGGAGAGAAGTGACAGCTTTGGACGTGCTGACCACTGAACAAGGACCATTGCCACTGCTCCTGTCTCCCTCGTGTGTTTTGTTCAGCCCTTACTTTCTCTCACCCTCCACCTGAGCATCTGCAGCGTTCGTTAGCTTTCTTTTCTCAAGTGGCCAGCTTGTTTTAATCAAATCTTCTTCCATGGGCAGATGTAGGATTTCCAGCTCTTATTTGGTTGTGAACGCAGTCAGAACACGTTGGGCTTTGAATCGCTCCAGAACCTTTTTTTTTTTCTTGTTTTTTTTACTTGATTGTAACAGTTATAGTCGCTTCACTTAGATCCCTCAAACACGCGGCTCTCTCATTACATGGGTGTGAACGTAAGGGCTCCAGCTCCTACAGGAACAAAGCTTAACCTGTTTCTTTTTGTCTGAATTTACTAGATGTTTAGCATCATGGCTGGTGGAGCTTCTTTAGATTTTCAGAAACTGTCGTGTGGTCCACAGTGGTACGATGAAAACAGAATCTAAGCTATGCGTGTTCACGGTTGGACAGATGCTTTCTAGTCTTGTTTTTTTAATTATTATTATTATTATTCCAATGTTTTCACCAGAGAGGAAATGCAGGGTTTCCTGGACTGCCGCATCCAAAACACTAAAGACTCGAAGCTGTGAAAAGTTCAACGGGGAAAAGAAACAAGAACTAATGACTTGTGATTTGATCTCCTCTGTTCCCCTCTGGTCTATTTGGTTGTTGGCGCCTCTGTTGGGGAGCAGACACCCGAAGCTACCCAGAGCCAAACAGTCTGTTTTACGTCATTTTTGTGTGTGTGTGTGTGTTTATTACAGTTTTTTGTTTGTTTTTTGTGGGGGGTGGAGTGCAGTTCACAGTATTACCGTTTTTGTGTAGTTTTGTTTTTTACTATTGCACAGAGGTGTAGGTTTGTCTGTTACATACGAATGTTCGTTTTTTTTGCGTTTTGCTAATTCTACCTTGGAACATTTACTCTGAGCTCTTTGGTATCGATACGGGAATTTTAAAAAAAAAGATCCTCATTTCGACGCTTCAACCAATCCCAGCTCAGATTAAGGCCCCTGGAGAAAAACAAAGCATAATAGGTCGCGATTAGTGCCATGTGACTTTTAGCTTCACTGTTATTTACCTTAGGTTGGTGAGACATTGAAGAATTATTAGTTAAATTTCATAATGTTAACAGGTGAGCAGAACCAGGCACAGATGAGAGAAGGGAGGGGGGGCGTCACAAATAGCAGTTAGTTTTACAAACAGGTGTTGGTTTACATTGGACTGCTGCATCTAAATAAATCATAAAATCATCAAAAAGTTAACTTATTTTATTATAAATTGTAAAATTCTGTTCCATTCCGCTCGGTGTGCGATGAATTTGAAAAGTACGTGGTCATTTTGGTTGATTCTGCCTAACAGCTGCAACTGTTTTTTGTTCAATTATTTTGCCCCCACTGAGAGTATGTCCATGCTACTAACTTTACATGCACTCACCACTTGGCTACGGATCTATTTGCAATAATTGTTTCATCAGCGCAGCGTTGCAATCAGCCTATGTAGTTCAGAAAATGTTCCTGTGGGGAAATCTCTCGACACTCTATAGAAGCCACCACTCCAAAAAGTAGTGAGAGACACCTTCTTAATTTTTACGTAAATTTCTAATGGGCAATTTCTCCTACCACACATCTTTTCCTTCTACTAAATCGTCCATTAATGATCATGGCTTGCGCTCACAGCCAGGCTCTTTAGCAGTGACTTTTATTTGAGTTAGCCTACCTGAGTGTCAGTAATTGTTTTCATCAGATCCAAGACAAGTTCAGTAATATTAACTGAAATAAAAGCTCGGCATGTATCGCCTTGATTATACTGAATCTGTATATTATGAGTCTTAAAATCATAGAAATACTGAAGATGTCAATTTATTGGTGAAATAGGGATTTATTTAGATGCACCAGTCTAACCCCCCCTCAGTGCACCTCCTGTGCTGTAGTAGTAGGAAATCACTTGTGCACAGACACATGAAGAGGTACATTGCCAGAATAGAGCTTATTTGAGGTTAAAAATGGGAGATAATAGAAAGTACACATATCCAAAATCTCAGAACTAAATTTTACCTCCAGGTATTCATCTCTGAGGTAATCCCCACATCATAGACTCACACCAATGTAGAAAATATGACCTTTAGCACAATATACTCGACAGTTTAGGTCCAACATTTTTGTTGGATAGGATTGCGGTGGATGAACCTGTGGAAGAGTGATTGAGGAAGCCAAAGAAAGGCATGTGTAATGTGACAGTCCCGCAAGTATGTGTCTGTGAGGATTTGGGTGCCTGATCAGACTTCTCTATTTTTTGTAAAGAAAAAGCAATGTAATCAAAGCCAGATGAGGTCGCCTGTCACTGCTGAGCAGTGGAGCGTCCGCGGGCGACCAGCTCACCCCAATCATACGTGTGGCCGACGCTCACACTACAAAATCCACGCCGGCTTGTTTTGCACTGGACGCAAGGAGAAAGGAGGACAGGGAAGTGGAAACTGAACTGCAGAGCAAGGGACTGCTTAAAGAGACGGCGCCACAAATGCTGGAAAACAGGCTGGTGCTTGTCCCAACGGGGCAGAGAGAGTTGAACCGTATTCAACCGTGGATGCTGGAGGCGATTTCCTTACGGATGCGCGCAGGCCGACCGAGAATCAAAGCCGAGAATGTGAGAATCTGCAGAAAGACTGTGCAGCGAAGTCAGCTGCATGGAGATCAATCTCGACGGCGATCACATTTCCTTTCTGTGGGTTTGCTTTATCTGATGCTAATTGACAATGATAAATGAAATAACAACTTATGTAAATGAGTTTTATACCAGAGCAAATAAGTGATTCATGGGCATCTGTGAATTTGAGTTCATTGATCATGACGAGCACTTTCTTTGTGATGTTTCCCCTTCACTGTTACCTGGGTTTACATTGTTGTTATTTTTCTTTTTTTTTTTGCTCTCTTCTGTGCAGCGTATGGTCAACAGAAAGAAAACTCATTGCCTTTATTTAGAGATGCTTCAGTCTTAGATTAGCCGAGACTGACCCTGGATCAATTTAGTTTTTGTTTAGAAGGGTAGAAACAGCAACTTTTCTCCTCTTTACTAGATTGTTTCCTTTAAAGTGACCATACTCTCTGCACATGCACAGCTTCCACTGTATTAACTGTTTTAAGTCGCTGACTTGGTTTCGGTCGAGCAAGGCGTTCAACCTGAGGAAGTGTTAGTTTATTTCTAAACCAATGTGACTCTGTGCCACCTGTCGGGTATCATTCACTGTTTACCAAGAACGGCTACAACAGCTTGACTTGCAGCTGACTCTGTGTGTCTGTCTACCTGTGTCGCGGCCGGCGAGCGCCGTGACCTCTCCTCCTGAGCGATGCGCTGCCTGGCGCGACGACTGATCACCAATAAACACTCTGCCCCATTATCTTTTTTCAGCTCTGTGTATTTTCTTCTCTGTTTAATATGCTAGAAACGCTGGGTTAAAAAACAAAAAAGCATGGCTTGCTAAATGATTTATGCCCACTGAATTTAAAAACCACAACAATGAGAGACAAAGTGGTGCAAATTTGACAAGGGTACAAGGTTTTCAAGACCGTTATATTGGAAATTTAAAGTGGTGCATGAATACGGGTCAAGTCTTCTTTAGTGATGCTCTTGAACTAAATTAAGTTGCCTAAGAAGTCAAGCTCCAATCTCTAGTAAAATTAGATTTTAGTCAGAGGTTTGTTAGTGAATAAATACAATCTTGAAAACAGTTTAGGATGAAAGTTAAAAGAACAATGTCCACATAAATATAAACTGACTAGAGCTTCAGAGAGGTCTATGTTGACTCTGGGGAAGCTGCAGAGATCCTCAGTTTTGCTCTGGGGCTCTTGCTTTACAGAACTGATTCTTCATAAAAAGTAAAAAGGGAATCTATAGTGAAAGAAAAATGTAAGACTTCCATGTAGAAGAACCAGCTGGTCTGGTTGAATGGGACAGAAGTGGGACTTTTTGGTCTGTATGCAAAACATAGCTTTGAGGAAAACTGTAAATCAACCTCCAAGGTGAAACTGTAGAGGCCACCTCATGCCAGGTAGGATGCTTCTCTACGGTTTGGACCTGAAAATTTGTCATGGTTGGTAGGATGTAGCTGAACAGAGGATGGTAAAAGAAAACCAGTTAGAGACTAAAAAAATTGTGATTAGCCTTCCAGCAGGTCATTAAACATATCAAAACTACAGTGGATTCAATTAACACTTATGTAAGTCTGACATCCAGTCCAGTCTGGCTGTGCTAGAACAGTTTTACAAAGAAGACTGAGGGAAAGTTTCCACCTTTGGAATTGCAAAACTGGCATTTCTTGTTAAAATACAAAAGATGTTAAAAGATCCAATTATTTTAACATGACACCTTTCACATTTTTGTTCGGAAACTGTTGAAAGCACAAAAGAAAAACAGAGAGAAATAAGTCAATGCCTTTTACTTGACTGTAAAAAAATGGTTTAAAATCAATCATCCTAAAAAAAAAAAAAAAATTAGAGCTGGTAAAACCCCCCAAAGAGGAATAAATGGTTTCAGTTGGTTTAATAGGTCATGGACTATGTATGATGAAAGTGATTCTGCATTACCCAAGGAGAATAAGCTGCAACGACGTTTTCTTGGTGTCATCTCAGTGGAAAATCTAAAGGTGTCCAGTTGAAGAAAACCAGCCTATTGATGCTCCAGCCATTACCTCAGGCGCAGAACCACTGAGTGCTTTTTCCATTGCATCCTTCGAAAGGACAAATGGTTGGTGGAGGGACATTCCTCAGGATGAGACCGTCACCAAGCAGAATTAAAACAGGACAATGTCTCAGTCCAATTGAAAGTGTGTGGTGCAAATTAAGGTATCAAGGTTTTAATTCCCATGATGTTTTACCTACTGTTTAAATTAACCTGTGGCTCAAACTCAAGTCTGCTACAATTTGCTTTCCTTATAACAAAAGACGAATCAACATATAAGCAACATGTAAGCAACCTTAGCTGATAGTCTGACTAATTAACCAGATAATAACAGCCAGTCTTACTCGTCCAACTCTTTTAGGAGCAGAAAGACAAAAATATGTTGTGTTCTGTGTAGTAAGAACATTTACCTATTTATTACAGTGTCAGCTTTGAAGATTTTACTGTATTAAAACCGTACAGAAATCAGGTTTTCTCGAGTTAAGTTTGTCTCTGATGTGTAAAATGTGGTAATATTTCATGATGAAATTTGTATCATATGGTTGTCAAACAATTTGGTCAGCAGATAAACAAGTAAAAGGTTAAGATGTATGACATGATTCTTTGTATTTTGAATTGACAGTAAAACCAAAAACGGTATGAATAAAAGGGAGAATTTCCCTCTGCGACCACTAAAAAAACCCCACTGGACACGTAATTTAATGTTTTCATTCAAAGTTCTCCGTTTGTTTGTTTAATTTTGTTTTAACACAGTTGAACCTGCAATTTTAAAATGTCACTAAAATGTTATTGCTCCTTAAATCCGGAAATTCAGCACACACTGAGTGAATACATTTAATTGAGTAATCTTTGATAGTTATGGCTTAAAGAAAATATAAATCCAAAATGCTGTGTTTATTATAAAACTGCAAGGTCAGTAAAAAAAATCTATTTTAGGCACAAACCTCAGTCTTTTTACAGCACCCCCAGTTCTTTGTACAGTGTATGAACACAGCAACTGGTTGGGGCTCCTTGTGCATTAATTACTTAATAAATGAGAGCAGCTCAGGGAGTTCAGCACGAGTTGAGGCTTTGGAGTTTTCTCTCTGTTAACTGGTTTTGCACTCGCATTTAAATATGAAAAGTTGATGTTAAAGTGAATGTAAATCATTATTATGAAGTTGAATAAATTTCTATTTGTATAATCTTATTTCTGTTGCTATAAAATATTTGCCTTATTTGTTTTAATTTATTCTGGGATGTAGGTGAAACATGGAAGCCTGCAAATCTTTTAGACCACATAAACATGTTAGATTAGTGCTTTGCTGATCACCAGTCATTTAGGTGACATCAACCAATAAAAGGTCAAAACTGCTTCTAATGACAGTTTGAATAAATATAGATTGTGATTAAATGTTGGAATTCCCTTAGATATCATAAAAAAATCCCCATAAAAAAAAAAGACGCGTGATTTGATGCTTCACCTCTAGATACGGTCTGTTATGAAAATGATAAACACAATTCAAGTCGTGTGGTTTTTGGTGTTTATGACGCCAGTGGACTTGTTCGCGCTGCGGGGAAACAGCGCCTCCTGGCGGCCGACCACCACGTGGCAGCAGCAGGAAGTGTTCCGGAAGGAGACGCTCGCAGCAGGAGGGCGGAGAAAAGCCGAGTGGACAGTGGAGATGACAGCGGTTTTTGTTCCACCACCCAAACATAATTTATGCGTAGCTTTCACGTCATTGCAGGGGGAAAAAAGAGGCCGAGCTGTTTTTAGGATGAGCCGCGTAAAAAGGCTGTAAGGTGAGTCCGAACAGTCAGACGCAGCTAACCTGCTAGCTTCCTTTTTTAGCTAACGCCAGAAACGCGTTGCTAGGCTGCTAGCTTCCTTTTTTAGCTAACGCCAGAAACGCGTTGCTAGGCTGCTAGCTTCCTTTTTTAGCTAACGCCAGAAACGCGTTGCTAGGCTGCTAGCTTCCTTTTTTGGCTAACGCCAGAAACGCGTTGCTAGGCTGCTAGCTTCCTTTTTTAGCTAACGCCAGAAACGCGTTGCTAGGCTGCTAGCTTCCTTTTTTGGCTAACGCCAGAAACGCGTTGCTAGGCTGCTAGCTCCCTTTAATGGTGATGTGGAGGGTTTTAGTAGCATAATAGTGGCGAAGGCGTGGGTCTCGTTTAAAGCCGTACGGAGGGTTTTTGTTTTTTCTGCCTGTGTTGTTGTTTTCTTTCTCCGAGGTGATTAAGCAGCAACATAATGAAAGAGCGTCTGTTTGGGACCGCCTGCCTGCCTGCGTGGCTCACCTGGCACGTATTTATGATGTTTACCTGGGAGGATTACATTTGGCTTGTTAGCCTGAGCTAACAGGCAGGTAAACAAAATAGGTGATGCAACACAGTAACCGGGTTTAGACTGTGTTTATAGGCTTTAAAGCATTTTTGGGCAGGTTGTGAGAGTTTTTGGTGCCATCGGACCCAGGAAGTTGTAAATGCTCTGATTGTGGCTCAGTTCACAGCAGATAAGCCTTTATGTGACCTTAATGGAAACACATCCTCTAGACATACTGTGGTGCCTTGTAAAATGATTCATACACGTGTTCTCCAAACAACCAGATATAAGGTTTAAGATTCCGCTTTGAAATCAAATTTTAATATTATGAAATGTGATCTGAAAAGTGTGGCATGCATCTATTTTCAGGCTTACATCTTTATAAAATCTTCCTTATCGGCAGATCTTTTAGATTATGTCTTTCACCAGCGTTGCACAAAAAAGCTCCAGTGTCCAAACACAAGTTTCAAAAGTACAAAAAAAAAAAAAATCACTTTTAGATTTAGGCCCTGGACATTCTGATTCATTTATATTCATCGATCTAAAGCAGTGGTGTCCAGCTTCAGTGTGCTGCAGGTTTACATCCTCCCCTGCCCCAAACACTGTGTTCCAATAGCTAAATGGCTCTCAACATGACTTCACAGAGACCTAATTGTGAACACTTGATACGACTCAGGCTTGTTGAATCACCACAACATCTAAAATAAGCAGAACCCTGGTCCATATGGACTGACGTTCCACATCACTGAAATGCTTGGCGTGATGCAGTCTCAGGGTTTTTATTGGTTTTCACTTAAACTGTAGGCCAAAAATAAAACAATTGTTCTCAACTGACCAGAAGTCATTCTTCATTGTCTGTTGCTTTTATTTGAATGGCTTTTGGAAAACAATAAACTGTGCTTTTCTCTCCATAAAGGCCGGAGTTTTGACATTTATTAACACTGTATAATCAGGAGCTACTTCTACCTGGGCTGAAGTCCTCTGCATCTTCTCTGACTGAATGTCTTCCCTTTATTTACTGGTATAAAATTGTGCCACGTGATGAAAGTACAATTTTATGTAGTGCGAGCTGAACCTGGTAATATGATGGGACTAGTGTATAATTTCATATGAGGCCCTGTTGTTTTGAAGGGTCAGCGTTTTACTGTTCTTACAAGATCTCTAGTCCTCATCTCACTGTAGGCGTCAGCTTCTTTATTTGTGGACAGTGATGGTTGTGTCAGATGTTTGAATTTCTGCGTTGATTTTCAGGTAATGCTGCTGAGAGCCCAGACTCTATGATTACTCTATTGCAGTGATGTAGTTGGTTCATGATGGGGGTTCCCAAAGTGTGGGTCTGGACCCTGAGGGGGGACACGAAACATGAATCAAGGGTCACAGGGGAGGTATAAAGGGACAAAATTTGGTAACTTACAAAAAGAGGGAATAACTTTAAACAATTAATAAATGCATTAATTAAAAAATACAACCATTTATTTCACTCTAACTTTGTTTTTAAATGAAGATAATTAGGTAATTATAATATTATATGTATTTATATTGGTGATATTATGATGGGGGTCACAAGCGGAAAAAATTGGATACCCTTGATAAAGCCCACAGCATCACAGATCCCCCACCATACATAACAGTGGGCATAAGCTGGCTTTCCACAATTGTATTCATCCTCTATAATACATGAAAGCATGGTTCCAGCAAAGCACACATTGAAAGTTAAAGGTTAAAAGCCTCTTCTGTTGTCGTCTTTATGTTGTCGAGCGTTAAAAACCAACCGACTGCCTACGTTGTGTGCACTCATTCACCGCAGGGCTCTAATGTAAGCTTCATAAAAAGCCTGATGGTTCTTCCTTTGGTCTAGAGGAGTCTGTCCATTATTTCTAAAAAGCATCCGGCACATTTACCCATCAGACTGCAGGACATTGTGTCTCTATGACCTCCATCCCAAGCCTAACCTAAACTCTTTTTATTTGTTTTAGCTGCAATAAAAAGATCCAAAGCCTTATTATTGTATCCGGGAGTTTTGTGTTTGTTGAAGGTGTGAATACTTTCCGTGGAAGAACTTCCTGTTTTATCTGCTGTAGAAATATAGTCCCAGTCTCTGTGGAAATAGTGTTATGTGCTTGGCAGGCTTCCACTGAGCTGCAAAAGTGGGTCGACGTCCCCTTGCCCCTAGCAGAGGGGAAGTGAACCACCGGGGCAGCAAATCCATCTCTTTCTCTACATGTTGTCAGCAGCACAACTGGCTCTTATTTTAACTTTTTCTGCTCTATTCACTGCAGATAACACAACATCCCTTCCGCTGGGGTGAAAGAAGTCAGCAGATCGACGTAGCATCCCTTGAGAGATACCTTCCTCCAGGGCGGGTTTGGGAGGTTGGAGACGTTCATTTGCAGGAGCCATGCATCGGCGGTGAGCGGGAGTCGCTGTGAGGGGACGACACACGCAGCGTCGCAACGTCGGTTGAGGCGGCGGTCGAGGGCCAGGTGGCGTGGAGATGAAGCTCAAACAGCGCATGGTGGTACTGTGTGCCGTGCTCCTCCTGCTGGGCCTGGCCAAGATCTTCCTGCTAGATGGAGGCGAGGGATCCGCGGCCAGTCGGAGAGACCTCCGGGCGTTTCGTAAGGTCGGCAGCACTTGAGTCTTTCAATGAGGTGGCAGCCAGCAGATCATTTTTCTGTTACACGCTTATTTATTGGTTCATAATTCTGTAATAATTGTCACAGATGGAATCAGGTCTTTCTCTTCCTCGGGGAGCTCACCTCACACACACACTCCAGTCTCCGTGGGAGATAGCAAGTCAGTGGGTGGGCCCCAGAGAAGTGTACCCCGAGGAGACCCCTGAGCTGGCTGCGGTGCTCACCTCTCTGAGCACAGCCAGGATAGAGCGTGCCGACGTGGGCTATAAGGGCACGCAGCTCAAAGCTCTGCTGGTGCTGGACGGAGGACAGAAAGTGGTCTTCAAACCCAAGAGGTCAGACATTAGATTACTTTTGTAATGTTCTTGCCTTTTATCAAAGTTCTACTTTTTTTTCTATATTGTTTTGTTGCTTAGGTACATCAGAGACTACGTGGTTGAAGGAGAGCCGTATGCAGGATATGACAGACACAATGCAGAGGTGGCTGCGTTTCACCTGGACCGGTGTGTAAGCCTCGCTGTTGGATCGCTGCGGTTCGCTTTCACAAGGGATTCCTAATCCTCGGCTGTTTCCTCCCTGCTCTGTCCTCAGGATCCTCGGGTTCAGGAGGGCGCCCCTGGTGGTGGGCCGCCACGTCAACCTACGAACGGAGATCAAACCCGTGGCCACCGATCAGCTGCTGAGCACCTTCCTAATGCAGGGTTAGTATGTGCCTCCCATCCACACAGCCTTTTCTCTCCACATGCAAATTTCTTATAGAGGTGGGTATTTTCAGTTCTGACTCTGAGTCAGTGCGGTTACGTATGGGAGCTTTCTCTATTTGTGTCCAGTTTTGTTCTCATTCTGAGTTCACTTTATCATTTTTAACTCTGTGACAGTCGAGTTCACTATCTGTCAAACCGACAATTTTATTTCCGGCCCCGTCAATCTTCCTCAGTTGATCTGAATAAAACAAAGAAATCCACCATGCGGGGTGTTTCAACAGCGGATGTGAGAATAACCTGAATCAACATGTTTGACCAGTTTGGCTGCAGTGGCTTCTTCTTCATAATCCAAAACCTGTTGTGTGAATCTTCCTTGAAATATGCATCTGATCAGTTTGGGATGAGAGAAAAGCTTATATTGCACACCGGATGTTTCATTTAATTTGAGACAAGCAAGTAGGGAAACACTTTATTTAGGAGGGTAAAAGTCTAAAATTATTAAAGGAATACGGCTTGTTTTTTTTTGTTTTTTTACCTTTGCCTCTTTAAGCTGATGTGAAAGCAGCATGCATGTCCTCTCCTGGTAGGGTTTACTATTAGAGATGAATGCTCTTTTTTTGTTTCGCTTACATCACAATGTCTAAAACTCAAAATTTGTAATGCAATGTCACACTGATAAAATTCAGGAACTGTTTTAAGAGATGCTTTATTTAAATTATTATATCTGCAGGTCAGATAATAATCAGATCAGAACTGGTATTAGGCTTTGCAAAAGAGTACTCATGATATTTCAAGAAGGTAATTATTAATATTATTATTTTTTACATAGGGCCAGGTTACTATGGATTTGTTTTCCCACCCTAAAAATAATTATAATGCTGCTTTTAGTATTTACTTGGATTATCTTTATCACTATTAGAATATTTATATAATCTGAAACATTTCATTTTTACAAAAAAGCAAAACAGATGGGAGATAAAAAAGCATATTTATTTTAGAACTTCACACATTTGGATGCATATTTTCTACCAATAATTTGATTCATTCCAAGCTTTTATTTCTGAGGCCAGAATTCATAATATTGACATTTTCTGAGAAGACGTATGCCATTTGAATTACACTTCTGAGATTAATTCTTTAATAAATTGATCTTGTTCAGATTCGATTCAATGCACTTGTGTTTCTTAACATTTGATCCTTCGTTTTGAGTCAATTTAATAAAATTCAAGACATCTACTAAGCAGGCTTAGTAGATGTCTTTACCAGGGATGCTTGTATAATGGGAACAGATCCGTATGCACCTCTAGCTGTTAACAAGCACAGTTATTTAAAGGTTAAGGCCCTTTGATGACCACTTTTTATTCTTTACCTCTCTATTATTGTCTTATTTTATAAATAACAAGTGGAGAGAAGTTCTTTAGGAAGTTTTTCACAGTGGTGGAGCAAACTTGTAATTTTGATCACTACTGGAATCAGATCTTTGCTTCCAGTCAGACACATTTATTCCTTTACCTTTGTTAAAATAAATAAATATTAGAAATACCTACTCGTGGATCTAGCTGACTGCATAAAAAGTGCCTGACTCTAAATTCTTTAAAGTTAAACGAACAAGATTTCAAACAGTTACTGGATATTTTTCATTTGCTACTTAATTAATAAACTTCACAGGTTTACAGGTTGTTCACTCCTGTGACCAACAAGACGCAGACGTCTGTTTCTGTTCACCACCAGATGTGGTTAGATTAGCTGAGTATAGCACCTCAAGATTAAACTCTACTTCAGCTGAACAAAAAGACACATGTTCCTACTGTCTAAAGTTAAATCAGACCAAATTTCTCTCGTTTCAAATTATTTGAAATGACAGAATGTCAGGTATTTATTTGATTAATCTCTTCAGAATTAGATGTTTACATATATCTCCGGATTATTTTGAAGCATCGGTTTTGTAATCTCAGTATGAGTAGAAGATCAGAGCTTTGTGATGGCCGATGTCTTCAAATGTCGCTTCAGTATTTCCACTTTACGTTCTTCTCTTGTGATGCCATTTATTTCTAATGTGCAACAGTTACTGCCGTAGCAAAACAGCCCCTCAGCATAATACTGTCGTCACCATGCTTTAGAGTTAGGATGGTGTTCCCAGGCAAAGCGTCAGCGACTTGCCGAGGTCTCTGGGTTGTGAATTGTATGAATTTTGGACATCTCCATCATGTCTGTAGTACATTTGTTTGAACAGATGAACGCAGCAGCCTTTTCCCCTGGGTGCACCTGACTTGGGAAGCTCTACAGTTCCTGATTTCCCAAAGTGTCAAACAACAAAGTAGTTTCTTTGAGGGTTTCCCTTCAAATACATCCTTCTATTAACTCAAATGTTTCCATTAACATGACGGAAGTTTCAAAAGCCATGATTTGCCATAATCATCTGGACTTAATATTCCTTTTTTTATTATTGTGGCATTTAGCAAATAGAAATATTTTTGGTAAATAGCCTAAAGCGAGAAGTTTGCTGTGAATTAAATTCAACAGAGCAGTATTTCTTTTTATTCTGTGTACGTAACTCTTTGGGTTTATCTGTAAATGTTACAATGGGGTATAGTACTTCTAGTGGCGATATGCAGTGTTAACTGTATCTTCTTGATCTAAAAATTGTTTTAGCTGATAAACCAAAGAAAACGTTTTAACAAAGAAGAAGCCTTATTTTAACACAAACTGTATTTGCTGCCTTTAAGGGTAAAACATTTAGTGGAGTTACTTGCAGTGGCTTGAGGATCCAGAAGTTTTACTCAAGATTAGCAATATTTGATTCTAATATTTGAGTAAAACTATTAATTGAACAATTCCTGGAAACAAACTCCAAGGGAGTGTTTCTGAACTCATTCTCTATAAACAAAGTTCAAACCCAGGACCTTCAGAGACAAAAGCCGGGTATCTTAGACATCTTCTCACTAGACTTCAAAGACCCTCTTTGGGGCCGCCCTGCATACATAAAACCACTGTTTCAGCTCGTTCAAGACTCGGCATTCCTCTTTCATGTCTCTTTGACATACAAGACATAAAGTGTAGGGGGAACAAGGTAGAGGTCAGACGCACCTGTCCAGCTTTTTTATGTGACGTTTAGAGAATCAACGGAGGTTGGTGTCGGTGAGTTTCGGTACAGACGAAAAATGATGATTGATAACGTTTTCAAATTACTGTACAGCAATCTATCAGATCAGATTACATCTCAAGCAAAAGGGATGTTTTATTGCGTGAGTGTGAAAATCGACATGCGTAGCAAATGACGTTTTTGCATATGTGATAAGTTTTCCCTGAATTATGTAGATGTCTATTGGTAAACACCTTTCCTTTTTGACCCAGCACAGCAGAGGTACCCACCTACATCACACGTGTAAACTCCGCTTCACTGTTCACGTTATTTTTAGTGACTCATTTAAATACCTTCTGTTTTTTGGTTTTTTCGGGCACAGATCTGGATCTATTCCACCAAGGTTCCCATCATTTCAACCCTTTAGTTTGTCATATGTAAATCGCTTGTTTTGTTTTGTTTGTTTGTTTTTTTGACTAAAACATAATAAATCCGTTTCACCTGCAGAAAAACCTTATTTGGTTTTGATCTAGAGTTTATAATCTATGACAAATCCAGAACATTCAGGCCCAAACCTAGAAGTAAACATTGTCATAAAATGATGTAGAACTAAATTGTCAGCCAAATGTATTTTTTATTAATATAATTTCCATAATTTATGAAAATACAGCCAAGAAAATTAGAGATAAATATACGCTGTGGTTGAAAGTTTGACGAGCAAACAGCTGAAAAAAAAAAAGCAAAGGAGTTGTGAATATATTAATTTACCTGTTTTTGTCAGACCCTAGCTGACCCTTAGTTAAATGACTCTACAAGTTTTGATTCATACATTTCAGACTTTGTCAACCAGAAAAACAGAAAATGAAATAATTTTAGCTTTCCAATGCTACTATGTTATAATAAATAAGTGAAAATCCTATTTTGACTGTTCGGACATGCAGGACCTTTGGCTCAGTGTTAGATGTGCTAGAAGAGACGTGCTTTGATTTGTATTAAGAGCTTGTTTGATTAAAATGGTTTTCTGGTTCCAGTTTGTTCCCTTACATCCACACAAATTGTTGTAAGTTGTTCATGTTTCATGAGAGATGGATAATTTGATACAAGTGTGAAATGATGACCTAACTGTGACGAACTAAGGCCTGGGTACTGGAAGAAAATCCCACAGATAATGTTTTCATAAAAATCTCCTGTTTGCGTTTATGTTTATTCCTTTGGTTTGTTTTTATCGTTAACTCCTCAAAACTCTGAAAAAGTTTTCACTGTGGGAAACTGAGCCTGAACTGTTTTGGTACATCTTTCTCGTGTGACACAGCAGGTTAAGAGGAGAAACAAAACCCAACCCACAGCTGGTCTTTGAAACAACAATGTCATGGTTTATTTTTGACAAAGTGTATTTTTCATGTTTTGTTTTTTCTCAGTCTCTTTCAAACGTTAACACAGTATAGATGACGACCCGGTGTCCTCAAGGCTCACCAGCAGCATCGTATTCATCCTTGTTGCGTCTCTTCACAGGTAATAACACGTGTTTCTATGGAAAGTGCTACTACTGCCGGGAGACTGAGCCGGCGTGCGCCGACGGCGAAATCATGGAGGGCTCGCTGACCCTCTGGCTGCCGGACGTGTGGCCCCTGCAGAAACACAGACACCCGTGGGGACGCACATACAGAGAGGGGAAGCTGGCCAGGTGGGTGTCGCCTTCATGCCTGTCAGGGGGGACAATTTTGTGGCATGAACGTGATTTGGTTTGATGACTATAAAAAACAAAAAAAACACAAATGATTCTTGAATGAACTACGTGAACTTTCTTTGATGGAACAAGAATTTAATGTGCATTTAGGTTTGTATTTTGTCTGTACTTGTGAAGGAAGTCACTGCAGCAGCTAATTTGCCTCTATAGACTCAAACATCCCCTCATTTCCCATGGGTCGTCTGATGAATGGTGTTGCTTTCATCTGGGTAAATGAAAAAACGTACCATAGACACTGTGGCTTGTTTCTGTTTTGCGTTTTCATATTGTAAAAACAATAAAAGTCCTTAGCTTTGATCAACCAGACCAGATTATCCTGTGACCCGCAAAATATATACCTCATGAATAGAAATACAACCTCTCAGACAACATGAAGTTGGTCAGCTGTGCCGCAGACTAAAGAAATTCAACAGTGTGAGAAACAAGGTCATAAACACTTATGTCTAAATTATTAGGCCCAGTTGCCGAGGTAACAGGTATGGTAGAGTAATAATCTACTGGACCGATATATGTAGCTTGTCGCAACGCACAACATTTAGATAATTTGACGGGAGGGCTTAGTTTATCCGAATTATCTTTGTAAAAACAATTACAATTTTAGATAAAAAAATAAAAATAAAAATGTATTCTGCTCATTTTACATAATTCTGTTCATTTGTATTTGTGTACTAATGAACTTAAATAAGGCAGCTCCCCACAGCCCCTAAAAGACTAACGTTAATCATGATCAGTTATCTGAACCACTTACTGGTTGTGGCTGTTGTGTATCATCTTGTGTTAGAAATGGGTCATGAAAAAAACGGAATCTGGAAATGGGCATATACATTTGAGTAGCACTGTAATTAATTATATTTGGCGCAGAGGCTAGAAAATGGGCAATAAACCTTTTAGAGAAGGTGATAACTAACATGCCTTACATCCCGTTCTACATCTTTAGTCTTGAGCAGTGATATCAGTTCTTGTTTTATTTATTCGCCTTAGTTTGACAAGGTTGTCCTGTCGGGATCTCTTCCCCAATTTCTGCAAGATAGCGGCAACATGGTTCCGGTTATGTTAGTCTGAACTCTGAACGTTTTCAATATTTCTTTAAATTATGTTTAAGCTAAAACATTTTAAGAAATGTTCTCACTGAGGATTGTTTTGTGGTGCTTCTGTAAAACAACCACTCCTTTTTTACAAATACAGCTTGAAGTGTAAATACTCTGTCCTTTAAATAAAAAAATACAATGTGCCAGGCTTTAGGCCTTGTGGAACCCCTATGAGATAATTGTCACACCATCTCGTTCATAACAAACGTGGAAAATGTACAAAGTCAAGCAGTCAATGGTGTCAAATTAATCCAGCAATGAGAGATTGCTCTGTTGTTCATCAAGAGGGTCAAATATCGTACTCTGATCATTAAATATGTAGCTATGTACATATAAGGGCATGATTTTGGGGATGATCATATAAAGTTTGCATCAAAGATAAATGACAGTTTTTTTTCCTTTTGATTATTTGTGAATCATCCAGTCTGGTAAAGTGACCTGTTAAAGATTTAGCCTCTATAATCAACCTACACATGATTTAAAGATTCCTTTATAACATAATATATATTTTTTAAATTTAAGGTAAAAACACGTTTTAAAACGTTACCACAAGATTTTCACTTCGATGCATCGTGATAGACCACAACAAATACTCCGATGCAAATGCGATAAAGGGGTTTATGTGCCAGAAAAGCTCATCTTTCAAACTTTAGGAAGTGGGTTACTAAAGGTCTTAAATCAACTAACACCTTCTAGACCATTTATTGCACCACAACTGACATTTGGACAAGTGGGTGAAACCTAACCTTGTAGTACTTTTTCTTTTAAGCTTGTAATGGAAAAGGATTTAAAATGAAACTCTTCCACCTCCAAGAAAGGCTGGGTTAACCCTGGGCGGCTATTGCCGTGATCATTTACTGTACTAGTATCTTCTCTTAAGGGAAAAAAACTAACCTGAAATACAACGTCACGTTTCATACACGATCGCTAATCCAGTTTGGAAATAATTTAGTTGAAGCCGCGCAATGGTTGTTAGCGGTTCTGCCCAAGACTTGAGTTTTACACGGTCATATCGGTCATTTCCCAGCTAAATGTCAAACCTGTTGTTCTAAGACAAAACAAAGAAATGCAGATGAATTATGGAAAGTTGTCCAACCGTTCCCTACAACTAGAAGTTAGCTGACATGATTCACATCTTTGAAATAGTGTTTGCATCTATGAAACATGGTGGTGACTCACAGAAAGGGAAAATCTCCAAATGTTTTTTACTCTGTACTAGAATAGTTTTTTTTTTAACAGCTTATTGTTATGGTACGTCTTACTTGCTTTCTCTACATTACTAACAGATTTAATTTCAGTTTTCATCACATTTTACTTTGTAACATGCTGTGCAGCATTCCCATAGCATTTGTATGTTTAGAGATTAAAGTCATTATAAAAAAATGTTGGGCTTTACACATCTTTTGTTACAAAGTATAAGGAGGAATTATTTTCCCAAAAAAAACTATTTTTACATATCTTTAAGAAGAAACAAGGATATTCTTTGGAGTCGGAAAGTAAACTTGCAAGAAAACAATTAGAAATCATTATGGCTAAAGGCATAAATTTATGACCATAAAACCTGGATATTCTGTGATCTTGTAAAGTCAGAAAATTTGTAAGAAAAAAAGAAGCATGCTTCTAACAGGCCTTAGAGGGCAGCTGTGAGCGCACTCCACTGGCATAACCAGATCCCTCTTGCCTATTGGCTGCAGTTGTTAAATGGGAATAAAAGAGAAACCTTATAGTAAAAATAAATTTCATGTTGGACATTTTGGTTTCTGCAGTGTCTTTACTTATATTGATGTTCCTCCCATTGAACTCAAATATTTCTAATAACCTGGCAGAGGTTTCTAAAGCCGTGCTTTGCCGCGATCATCTGGGCTTAATATTCCTTCTTTCATTATTGTGGCATTCAGCAATTAGAAATGTTTTTGGTAACTAACTTAAAACGAGAAGTTTGTTGTTATTTAACTTGTGGAAAGCTGCATGTTGATTTGATGTATGTACATTATTGTTTAAGCAGATAAAGGAAAAAAAAGCTTTTGAAAAAAGAAGCCTTATTTTAACACAAACTGTATTTGCTGCTTTTAAGGGTAAAACATGTGTTCCTCATTTAGTGAAGTTACTTGCAGTGGCTTGTGGATCTATAGGTTTTTTTCAAGATTAGCAATATTTGATTCTAGTATTTGGGTAAAAGTGTTAATTGAACAACTCCTGGTAACAAACTCCAAGGGACGGTTTCTGAACTCATTCTCTATAAACAAAGTTCAAACCCAGGACCTTCAGAGACAAAAGCCGGGTATCTTAGACTTCTTTTCACTAGACTTCAAAGACCCTCTTTGGGGCCGCCCTGCATACATAAAACCACTGTTTCAGCTCGTTCAAGACTCGGCGTTCCTCTTTCATGTCTCTTTGACATACAAGATATCAAGTGTAGGGGGAACATGCCTGTGATGAGGAATAAAACAAAAGAAGGTAGAGGTCAGACGCACCTGTCCAGCTTTTTTATGTGACGTTTAGAGAATCAACGGAGGTTGTCGGTGAGTTTCGGTACAGACGAAAAATGATGATTGATAACGTTTTCAAATTACTGTACAGCAATCTATCAGATCAGATTACATCTCAAGCAAAAGGGATGTTTTATTGCGTGAGTGTGAAATTGGCCGCTGTAGAAAAGGACGTTTCTGCATAAGTTTTTTGATTGTTGTTTAAAGCAACTTTTATCTTTTTATTTTTATTGTTTTAATGCAGATGGGAGTATGATGAAAGCTACTGCGAGGCGGTGAAGAAAATGCCCCCATACGATGCAGGGCCGAGGCTGCTTGATGTCATTGACACAGCCGTTTTTGATTTTCTGATCGGCAATGCCGATCGCCATCACTACGAGAGTTTCCAAGACGACGGAGGTGCCAGCATGCTCATCCTGCTCGACAATGCAAAGAGGTGAGGAATAACGAAGAGTGGCAGTTGGAAACCACATCCTTGTTTGATGGAAAATGCGATCTCATAAAAGAATACAGTTTTTCATATATATTCATATATATATATATATATATATATATATATATATATATATATATATATATATATATATATATATA